>JAOTRH010107332.1:0-15547 GCA_034768845.1 Heliamphora exappendiculata | reverse complement strand
ATCATAGAGGGGGTTACAGGGAAATCAATAGCCACTCATGGCTATTGATTTTCAGGATTCAATTGCCAATTGAATGGCTAATTCAATTGCAATTGAATTCTGCTATTGAATTTTAAAATTCAATGGCTAATGAATTCACAGATTCCAACAATGCTTTCCTCCAGAGGATGCAAATCCCACCTGAAAATCCCTCTGGTTCCACCACTATGCTGTGATCCATCCCAATTCGCTTCTTTATAAATTCGATACATTTTCTCTTATTTTTTGTTTTAGCTAGAAAAACTAACTGAGGGGAGTGGAGCTGGCACAGCTCCTTCAGTTGGTGGACTGTCAAGGCTCTCCCCAGTCCGTGACAGTTCCACGCAATCATCTTCATCTGGGGAGTTAGGGCCACTCACGGATGGCTTCCTCCACCGATGCTGTTAACTGCTCAATGACCATTAAATCTTCAAACCTTCCTTTCTTTCGTACCTGGCTGTGTGCTTCATCCACCTTATCATCCCCGTTTACTTGATGAGTCTCTACACGGAGTCTCTTACCATGTTCTGTTACGCCCTCGTTCCTCTCTTCCATAGTGTTAGGAGCTTGAGCTCCCTTGACCCTCCTAGTGATGCGACAGACATCCTTGGAGCTCTTTTGGAGTGGCCTTTCGTTAGTGCTGCCAGGGCTGTTACCTAACTCAGCTTTGAAGTAAAAATATGGCACTTTTTTACTTTATGTGGAATTGAGAGCATTGGCCCCCTGCACATCTGTTGGGCTTGCCCCTTTCTCGGTTTGAACGAACTGCATGTGGAGGATTTTGGTTCGATGCTCGCCTTCAATGAATTTTGCATTAGGATCATCTCCATCAAACTGTTTGCTGCAGGACTGGTCCAAAATTCCAATTCCATCGTAGACTAGATCAGCAGGATTGATGTTGGTTATGGCTTTGTGTAGGTTTAATGGAGAGACAGCATGGGCTGTGATGGGGATATCAACCAGCCCAGTATCTAGGCCCAGGTCTGATTCTTTAAGATGGTGTCACCTGTTGGAGTATGAAGGCATTGATTTTGGCTTAAATTGGAAATTGACCCCTTCCTGATTATTCGCCCCCTCCTCGATACCATTATCATTGCCAAATGTAAGATTCCCTTTTTGGCCCTTGAGATAGTGCCTGATTCACTACTATTTTGGTGGATCCCCACTCCACGCTTTCCATAACCATTCTGATCCTCCTCCGAAGCTGGTGTTAATACCCTTTCCTTTTCAGAATTCTTATTTTGAAAATTGATCCTTCCGTCGAAGAATTTGATCGGAGATGCCCGGAGCCATTGACCGTACTGGTTCTCTTTTGGAATGCCTGCTTTCTCATCCCTGAACTTCAAAATGCATTGCTTATGATCATGACCAATCATCCCACAGTAATGACAAAGAACCGGGAGTTTTTCATATTTGAAAGCTATCCAAAATGGGTCTCGTCCTTCCATCTTGATCTTTTTCCCTCTAGGTAGTGGCTGATTAATGTTGATTTCTACCTTAACTCGCAAGCAACGCCCTTGCCATCCTGCTAGTTGGGCTATCTCTACCTCATGAACATTACCCATCGCGTGAAAAATCTTCCTTCCAAACTCGATAGACAACAGTTCTAAAGGGAGGTCTCGTAGTTGAAGCCATAGCTGGCTGTGGTTAAAGTCATATTCCTGCACTCTGGCTCCTCGCTTCCATTTTCGGAGAACTAGCAAGTTGTTATTGAATAGCCATGGCCCCCCTTTAAAAACTCTCTCTAAATCAAACTCATTGTGGAATAAGATCTAGAAAATATCTCCACTTAGATAAAAAAATCTTGAGGTTTTGTGGATATCCCCAAGCTATGTTCATTGCTGCCAATAGGCCATTGAGATTTGTTGATTTGGAGGTTATCACCTTACCCAATAAGCTGAGATTGCACTCCTTCTCAGTAGCTTGAATGTCCGATGGTTGGACAACAATCTCCTCTTCTTCATCTGCTGTCAATGAGAAGGACTGTAGTTTTCCTGAGATGTCCTCATCCATCATAGTACTGGCTCTTCTCCCACAAAAACTTTGCTTCTGATTGACTCCAATGGTGTTACTGACTTGCTCCACCCGGAGCCTTTATTTGCACTTGCAAAACCCCATATCTCTCAGAATGAGAGAACCCCTCCCCCAATCTTAATTGTTGGAGTATAAATTGGAAAAGTGCTTTTCTATCCCAATTGTCAAATTTTGTCTTTAGTCTAGTTGCTTTAATTGAATAATGCCGACACAGCAATAAAGGAACGACGGAATGTAATTAAAACTATAGTTAATTGCATTAATTTAAGATACGTAAAATATTTCACAATGAATTCTTTATATATAAAATAATTTTTTATTTTTATTTTTATTTTTATTTTTATTTTTTAGTGTTTAGTTGATACTTAAAGAATATTTTTTATTTACGTACCAGCATAATCAACACCACTTCCACTATCACTGCCACTGCCATCGCCACCCAACCACCACTGCCATCATTGTGCCATCGTTATTACCATCACCATTATTCTTACTATCGTCGCTGCCACCATGTGTAATGATTCAATTGGACAATTGGCCTAATAATCTAAATACAGAGACTAATAATGCAGTTCAAAATGTTTACTCTCCAGTTATTAGTTATAATTTACAAGTTTTTTTATATATCAGTCTTAATTTCTACCCTAGTAGGGATGTAGATAGCAACCCATTACCAAACACAAAACAACTCATTAGCGTGTACAAGATATACAACCCTGAGATATCTACTTCTCTCTAGAGCCTCTACTCCTCTATCCATTCCACCACAGAGCCCTACATGAGTATGAGAGTTGACTCTAATAACATTTGTGACGATTGAAATGAACCATTGGACCAAATAACTTAAATAAAGAACTTAACAATTCGGCTCGAAATGCTTAAATCCAAATTATTAGTAGTAATTCACAAATTTTTTTATATACCAAACTTAATTTCTATCTTTCACAAATGTGGAAGTGACCGAATTAAAGGAGTTTGCACCCAAGGGTGGGTTGATATGGCTGGCTCCCAACAAGCTATTTCCAAAACTGGAGGGTTTCAAAAAATTAGGAGGTTTATTGCTTCTAAAAACAAATATAGTCTTTTCGTGTATCGATCATATGGTAAATGTGAGACGCGATTTCCTTTCAATTTAATAAATAATCTTGTTAATCCAATGGCTTTTTATATTGATTTTGATAATTTTCATAAATTTATTTTCTAAGAATAAATGAATTTAAAAAGGATAATATTTATTTTTTTTCAAAAAAAAAGTGTTGACATATATTGAACAAATGAGTTGACACTCTTAGTCAAATAAAATAACTTATCTCTTAAAATGATTAAAACACTTAAATATTTTTTAGAATAGTTTGTGTTGAACCCAATTGATAATTGAGTTAAAACTTTAAGGCAAAAATTACTTGAAGCTATCAAGTGTGTCAACACCTTTGAACAAATAGTTTGATACCCTAACTATTTGATAAAGATGCTTTCAAGTTTAAAAAGTTTGTGTCGACACAAATAAATTTTGTGTTAACACAAAAAAGCTGAAGCTTTTTGGACTCAAAATGAGTCGACACAAATTGATTTTGTGTTGAGACAAAAGTGGTTTCTCACTTTTGGTATTCGAAATTTTGAGTCGACACAAATGCCAAATGAGTCGACACAAAATATTCGAGACCTCCTGCAGATTTTAAGTGTCGACACAAAATTGAAGATGAGTCGACACAAATATACCGAGCCTACCTGGAGAAATTTGGTATCGACACCAATGACCAAAGGAATTGACACAAATATACGGAGGATTCTTGCAGAATTTTAGTGTCGACACCAATAAGATTTGAGTCGACACAAATGCTCTTGTCCCAGATGATGATGTTCAAATGGCTCAACACAATATCCATTTATGTCAACACTATTGTGTTGGTGAGAAAGATTACAGAATTTATGTCGACATCTCAGAAGATTTGTGTCGACCCAATCACTTGAAGATCCCTTCCCTAAACATTTTGTGTTGACACCGAAGGCCTTTGTGTCAACACATGCGACGCATATTCAAATTCGCGACAGACTTCAACGGTTGAATTTTTTGCATTTAATGCCCTCACCTACCTCTAACGGTCATGAATGCTCAAGAACTTATATAAGAAGTTACTTTTCAGCATTTAATTTCTCTGGAGACTTACAATCACTGTTCTATTGCTTGATTCAATCTCAAAATTCTCAAGCTCTCATTTATTGCTGAACTCCATCTCTTGTTCCTCATCTCTCTTTATCTCTTCATTTATTGTAAATCAATTTCTGTGAAGAGGGTGAGTGTTTTTCATTTATCACTTTATTTATTGTATTCAAGGGCGAGTCACCCTTTATCATTTGAGTGAGTGAGTAAATTTTATCAAAGAAGAGTTCAAGAGTGAGTAGAGAAAAAAATGAAATTATTTTCATAGAATGATCTTGAAGCTGATATAGACTTTTGAATATACCTATAAACATTCGTTAGTGTAACCCCCCGAATCCCAGGAACCCGTGGATACAACCCAAATTATCCCACATTTAAGTTATCAACAATGACTTTTTTGATAACAACACTTTATTTTCTTTAAGAAATCATTAATAAAATATTTTATTCTCACGATATACACATGTGCCACAAAGGCTCAACAAAATTTTTTACTTTAAAGAGTTCATTTACAGCACTGGTATTATTACAATTATCCACTTCACTTTCTGTACAATCATAATGTAAAAACAAAAAAATATTAACTCTTCCTCATATCCTTTTCCCCACATGCATCTTATGTCGTGGTATCATCCTGGATCCTCGAAACCCGAAATGATTTTGTATACATACATGAGTCGAAACTCGTAGGATAAAGACTAACTCTATACTAAGCATGATTTGTGAGGTGTGATGGGTGCAACCGAAATAATAATACAAGTTCCATAAATTCATTATTTAATTTCACACACGTCAAGTTATTCATTTATTAAACCATTTTCCAAATATTCATTTCTTTCACATTTATTCTCATCACCCGGTTTTTCACATAAACCAAATCACATTTTCAGTACCCAATTCATCACAAAATCGTATTTTAACAATGAACCAGCGTCGAGCTTAGCTTATAGAAACCCCTCCCTATTCCCCCAATAGGCTACGCGAAGCCATTGGGTAATAGATAGCTCTATAACTCACCACGACATAACACCACATTTCGGGGGCTAACCCGTGAGCATGTGATCCCCATTTTGCGCAAGTTTTTGGTCTTTCATCGCGGACCCACCAGGCCAACTTAATTCACATCAATCCATACGATTCATTGAAAACAAGTGTTGAGTTTTCACATTTAATCTTTGAATGTATAAACTTTCGCGGGCTTTCACCGCAGGACCGCAACCCCTCATTATGCATATCCTACATTTCAAATTTTCACATGTTGGTTCACATTTCCCAATTTGTTCTTTATTGTAAAACCATGTTCCGTTCGAGTATTTCAAAATGTCATTCATATCTCATTCATCATGCATCATTACTTCAACATGCAAATCCCCATAATTCTCATATTATTAAGCAATGTCATCATGCTTCAACACAAAATTAAATTCATTAGTACGCATCTCATTTGAAAATGAAGCATCCATCTTAGATATATACAAATAAATTTAAAATTCATTTAATCTTTCCATCCATGCCTCACCACAACTATTCCACTTCATATCCCAAACTTGCCTGAGTTTAGTTTATTACTATCATTATTATTATTATTTTTTTTTTCCAAGAAAACAAGTTTAAAAATATTTTAAAGGGGCCCAACCGAGGGTTTAATCAATATAAAAATAAGTATTTTAAGAAAGTAGGGCCAAGATACCCAAGATCCAAACCTTTAAGCAAGACATCAAAAAATTAAAAAAGGGCCCAGACCGCTCGATCGGTGAGAAGACCGCTCGAGCGGTCTCTCACCTACACCAAAGAACCGAGAGTGCCAAAAGACCGCTCGATAGACCACAGCGGTCTATCGATCGGTCGTGCTCCTGATTCTTTTTCAAGCCAAAAATTTTTATTTTTAATACTTAAAAGTATTTTCTCATCTTTCAACATGTTTTGGGCTAAGAGTTTACTTTAAAAAGAGAGGAGTAAATTATGCTAAATTCTCCCTCGGGGCATAAAAGTTTAAGAGAAGCAAAATAACCAATCGAAAATCTTTTTTGTACAATAAATTCTTAAAAAGAATCAAGATTAATTATACCCAAATCTCTCAAATAACTCTTAAATCTTATATTTAGTGAAATTACCAACATTAATCCATGTTGTATCCAATTACAATTTTCAATCAATAATTCAAATCTTTCCATCCTTAGTAAATTTCAACAACGTAACAAACTCCCTCATCCTGATTTTTATTCGTTTCCAAGAATAATATTTCTCAAATACCCAACATAGGATTTAAATAACGTAGTCTTCTCCAAATATCCATACTCAAGTCTTAGTTTTATGCATACAACATACTAGGGTTTTCTCTACTGAAAGTAATCAACACAAATCAAAGTCATACCACAAGAGTGAGTCTAAATCTTACCTCAAAGAAGATCTTCCATCAAGAATCAAACCTCTTGCGAGCTCCAAATCGCCAAAGCCCAACACATGCAACTTTAAAGGAGCTTCCAACATATATCCACGCTCTCCAACGGCCACTCGCGCAAGGAAACAGCAAGATCTTCACCCCCAACGAACATGAAAACTCTCAAGGACTTCCAAAACTAAACCCTAGCTCACTCGTAAGCTTTTAGAGGGAGAGGAGAGGAGAGAAATTAACAAAACCAGCCTAAAAATTGACATTTATAACCTCTGCCCGTCACAAACCGCTCGATCGGTCTCAGGACTGCTCGATCGGTTTCGGTCACTTTTGGTCCGACTTTAAATGAGCATATCTCCTTCATTCGAAATTCAAATAGGATCGTTCATGTGCTCAAACTGAATCCCCGGAAGTCTACTTTCCAATGGTTCAAACCTCATACCAAAATTCATTTTTTACAAAATATTATGGCCAAATTAGTGAACGTATGTCACTTTTTTTACACATTTTTCACATATTTTTGTCCAAACATCCATTAGAACCTCATATTTTTCCTCTCACATACCTTTCACGCATACACAAGCTTAAAACAACCCTAAGCTCAAGTTTTAATTCTTACTCCCATCAACACTTAATCATCTCTTAAAATAAAACGGGCCGGGGTCTCACAGTTAACTCAAGCGAAGTCTTGAAATTGTAAAGGTTTGGAATGTGCCCGTGAAGCATTCTACATAGCAAAAATTCTCAAATGAAAACTTGAGAAGTGGACGTAGACTTAGAAGAAGCCGAACCACGATAAATTCTCAGTGTCTGGTGCATTCTCTCTATTCCTAATCTCTTTAATATTTACATTACTTTAATCTTTGTTTATTTTGCTATATTTATTTGCTATATTAAAAGGTTTTTAAAAAGATTTTAAAAATTGTTATTAATTTTTTAACACCCAATTCAACTCCCCTCGTAGATTACCTAGAACTAGCAATTGGTATTAGAGTTTAGGCTCTTATTTTTTACTTAACCGTCTAAGAGTTTATATGGCAACCACTAGCATCGGACCTATCTAATTTGAAGGTTAATCAACCAATAAACCTCTCTTATTCAAAAGAACAAATTACAATTATTGGAAGGTTATAATAAAAATTTACATTCAAGCCATAGACTATAACCTTTGACGGGTTATTATTAATGAGCCCAAAAGACCCACCAAAACCATTGAAGGGGCTTTTGTCCCTAAACCAAAGTTGAATGGACTGAAAATGACATTGGAAAAATTCAAAAAATTACTAAGGCTATGAATCTCCTATATTGCTCACTTGATCCAAATGAGTTCAATAGGATCTCAACATGTGACAACGCGAAAGAAATATAGGATAGACTTGAAGTTACCCATAAGAGTACTAACCAAGTGAATGAGTACAAAATAAGCCTACTTGTGCATAACTATGAGTTATTTGAAATTAAGCATAATGAAATCATATCTGATATGTTTACTCGCTTCACTGACATTATTAATGGATTAAAGTCTCTTGGCAAAATTCATACAAATGTAGAAATTGCGAGAAAAATTCTTAGGTGCATGCCTAAGAGTTGGGAAGTTAAGGTCACAGCTATCCAAGAAGTTAAAGACCTCAATACTCTTAACTTGAAAGAACTTCTTGGATCTCTCATGACCTATGAAATGAATATCAAGATAGATGACGATGATGACAACAAAAAGAAGAAAGGCATTGCCTTCAAGTCCTCAACTCATGACGAAAATTTTGACGAAGATTCCTCAAGTGATGAGAACGAAGACATGGTTCTCACCACAAAGAAGTTCAAACGGTTTCTTAGAAATAAGAAACAAGGAGGAAGAAAGTTCTTCAAGAAGGAAGGACATCGAGATGAGCCTACCAAATTCAAAGGCAACTCTAGCAAATTCAAAAAAGACTACAAGAAAGAAGAAATCATTTACTACGAGTGTAAGAAGCCTTGACATATCAAAGCTGAATGTCCTTTGCTCAAGAAGCAATTTAAGAAGGGTTTCAAGAAGGCTATGATAGCCACATGGGGCTAAAATAATGACAACAGCTTCGAAAATAAAAAAGAAGAGAACGAGGTTGTAAATCTATGCCTCATGGCTAGAGAAGATGATAAGGCAACTTATGACTCTTTCTCTTTAGATGAGGTACAAAATGCATTTGAAGATTTGCATGATAAGTTGAGAAAAATAGGTGTTAAGAACTCTATTTTAAAGAAGTTGGTTCTTTCCTCCTCAAGTGAAATTGAAACTTTGAAAAGTAAAAAACTTGTTTTATCAAAATAAGTTTCTGTTTTAAAAGATGAAAATAAGGTTTTGATTGAAAAGGTTGAGGATCTTACCAAAACTGTTTATAAATTCACTCAAGGAAAAAACAATATAGACAAACTTCTCGGTATGCAAAAATGTGATTTTAACAAAGTTGAGATTGGGTATAAACCAAAGAAGAAACAAATGTTCTTAACTAACATTTTTGTCAAAGCATCTTCAAAGCACAAAAATTCTATATGTTTTCATTGCTATGAATAAGAACACACTGTTACACTTTTTCTACATAGAAAACTTTTAAATATTTATGTCAAAAAGCTTTGGGTTCCTAAAGGATTACATCCTCAAGGAACTAACACTAAAGAACCCAAAAAAATTTGAGTACCCAAAATCAAAACTTGATTCTCTTTGCAAGTGTATCTCAAATCCTCATTCAAAGAAAGGATGTGATATCTCGATAGCGCGTGTTCAAGACACATAATAGGCGACCAATCGATGTTTGCATCTCTCAAATTAAAAGATAATGAATTTGTGACTTTTGAATACAATAGCAAAAGAAAATTCATAGAAATTGGATGTATCGGCAAAATTCCTTCCCCTTCTATTGAAATTGTTTTTCTTGTTAATGGTTTAAAACATAACCTTCTTAGTATAAGCCAACTTTCTGACAAAGGTCACAGGGTTGTCTTTGATCATGCTAAGTGTGTTATTGAAGATTCAACTAATAACAAAGTTATTTTTAAAAGTCATAGACATGAAAATATTTACACATTTACTCTAAATGATCTTTCCAAAAATGACAGCAAGTGCTTAGTCGTCTTGAGTGACAATAGTTGGTTATGACATAAAAGGCTTGGACATGCACACATGAACTTGATTTCTAACTTTCGAAAAAAGAATTGGTGATTGTGTTGCCCTAAATCAAATTTAAAAAAGAGAAAGTGTGTGATGCATGTCAACAAGACAAACAAGTTAGAAGTTATTTTCATTCTAAAAATGAGATTTCAACTTCTAGGCCCTTACAACTATTGTACATTGACTTATTTGATCCAACAAAGACTTTAAGCCCTAGAGGCAAGAGATATACATTTGTTATTGTTGATGATTTTTCTAGATACACTTGGGTATTTTTTCTAGCTCATAAGGATGAAACTTTTGCCTCTTTTGCAAAACTGACTCGGAGAGTTCAAAATGAAAAAAAATTTCAAATTACAAGTATCTGAAGTGATCATGGTAGAATTTAAAAATAAAAATTTTGAAAAATTTTGTGATAAAAATGGGATTAACCATAATTTTTTTACTCTTAGAACCCCTCAACAAAAATGGAGTTATTAAGAGGAAGAATAGGATTTTGGAAGAAATGGCTAGAACCATGCTCTGTGAAAACAACCTACCACGATACTTTTGGACCGAGGCTGTCAATACCACTTGTTTTATCATAAATAGAGCTATGATACAAGCTTTTCTAAAAAAAATTCATATGAGCTATGATGTGGAAGAAAACCTAACATTAATTATTTTTGCGCTTTTGGGTGCAAATGTCTTGTTTTAAAAATTAATAAAGAACTTTTGGGCAAGTCCGATGTAAAATCTGATGAATGTATTCTTTTAGAATATTCTATATCTAACAAAGCATATAGAGTTTTTAACAAAAGGACCTTAGTTGTTGAAGAATCTATTCATGTTATTTTTGATAAAGCTAACATTGGTTCTTTAAAGGATCTTTATGAAGATAACTTACTTGACATAGAAAAAATGTATTAAAGAAATCTTCATCAAAAAAAGAAAGAGCTAAATCAAGAAGAAGCTTCAAATCCTCAACAAATTGAAGTCCAACAGGCTGCTGGATCTTCAAATACAGAAAACTCAGATTTACCTAAGGAGTGGAGGTATGCTCATGGTCACCCAAAAGATCTTTTCATTAGTGAACCATCTTATGGTATCAAAATTCAATCATCTCTACATAATATTTTTGGTAATTTAACATTTCTTTTCTAGACTGAATCAAAATATTTTGAGAAAGTTAAAAACGACGAGTTTTGGATCTTGGCTATACAAAAAGAGCTTAATCAATTTGAAAGAAACAAAGTTTAGACTTTAGTCCCAAAACCTAATGAATACTCCATCATTATTACAAAATGGGTTTTTAGAAACAAAATGAATAAGAATGGAGTAATTCTTAGAAACAAAACTTGATTGGTAGCCTAAGGTTACAATCAAGAAAAATGTATCGATTTTAATAAGACTTTTGTTCCCGTGGCTAGGTTTGAAGTAATTAGAATATTGCATACTTTTGTATGTTTTTAAAAGTTCAAACTCTATCAAATGAATGTCAAAAGTATATTTTTAAATGGTTTTATCTCGGAGAAAATTTTTGTGAAACAACCTCCTAACTTTGAAAATTCAAAAATTTCAAATCATATTTACAAACTTACCAAGGTTCTTTATGATTTAAAGTAAGCACCTAGAGCACATGGTATGAAAAGCTAAGCAAATTCTTGATTAAAAATGAGTTTTCAAGAGAAAAAATTGATACCACTCTTTTCATGAAGTCTCAAAAAAATTATATGCTAATTGTCTAAATTTATGTAGACGACATTATTTTTGGTTTAACTAACAAATCTCTTTGTAAGGAATTTGTTAAGTGTATGTAGGGAGAATTCGAGATGAGCATGATGGGTGAGCTCAACTATTGCCTTATACTCCAAATCAAACAAACTCAAGAAGGAATCTACATCAATCAAACTAAGTACACACGGGACATACTGAAGAGGTTTGACATGCTGAAAGCAAAACTTATGGAAACTCTGATGTGTCCTACAGCAAAGCTTGACAAAGACGAATATGGTATAGCAGTAGATGAAAAGCGTTATAGAGGTATGATCGGATCTCTACTTTACCTTACTACTAGTAGACCGGATATCATGTTTAGTATTTGCATATGTGCTAAATTTTAATCAAATGTTAAAGAATCACATGTGACCGCTGGTAAGCGCATCTTTAGATACCTCTTAAGTACACAAAACCTAGAATTATTCTATCCTAGAGGAATAGCCTTTGAGTTATTTGGCTATTCAGATAATGTAAAGTAGATAGGAAAAGTACTAGTAAAACTTGGAAATTCCTAGAACACTTACAATCTCTTAGTTTAACAAGAAACAGAACTCAGTAGGCTTGTCTACAACTGAGGCTGAGTACATTGCAGCTGGAAGCTATTGTGCACAAGTTCTTTGAATGAAACAATAATTAGAGAACTATGATTTTTATTTAAATCATATCCCTATAAAATGTGACAACACAAGTGTAATTAATATATCTAAGAACCCAATACAACACTCAACAACCAAGCATATTGAGATTAGATATCATTTTATACGAGATCATGCGCAGAAAGATAATATCGAACTCGAATTCATAGGCACAGATTACCAATTAGCTGATATTTTCACAAAACTTTTAAATGAAGAAAGAATCTGCTATATTATAAAGGAATTTCGTATGTTATGTACTCCTAATTCATGATTAGTATGCCATACTAATCATGTCTTTTCAATGCATTTCAAAGCTTTTGACATTCTTCACTAATGTGTGAAAAGTATCGATACCACTTGAAAAAGTGGCAAAACATTTGTGTGCTAAGTTGACCCAAAACTGTATAGAAGTGGCACTGCGAGAAAAAGTGTCGACTCTTTTCTATATAGTGTCGACTCATATTCCTTGCGTGACTCTCGGTAAATTTGTGTCGACACAAAATTTAATCGTGTCGGCCCAAACGACCGAAAGTGTTGACACCTTCTGAAAACGTGTCAACACAATTTCTTGTTTCGAATACCCACACTCGTGAAGAAAAGTGTCGACACAAATAACATGTCGACACAAATCTTTATACCTATATAAAGAGGCGTCGGTCCCCCAAACATCAGATCATTTCCCTATCTCTCTACCTGTTTATCTTCCACCGTTTTTCTCTCATTTAAAAAATGTGTCGACTCTTCATCTCCATCCTTTTTTCTCTCTTCAAATCTAATCCAAATCTCTCACAATGCCACAAAAAATGATGGAAAAAGGGGAAAAACGATCTGCCAAAGGGGGTTCTTCGAACCCTAGAGCATCCAAGAAGAAGACCACCACAGTGACGACAATGGCAACGACAACAGTTGCAATGATCAAAGCGGTAAGGTTCAAATCCCCCAAATTTCAACAACTCTATTTTACTTCTTTTGTGAATCAAAAAGTCATCCCTGGCTGTAGGGTAGATTTCACCTTTTTTGATTTCATTGAAATGAGATTCAAGGATCTATTCTTTTGTCTCGGATGGGAGAAACTCTTACAACTCTGCAAACCTCACTATCTCACGCTTGTTAAATCTTTCTATGCTCATTTTCACATTTTCCTGATTCCGTTCACCACCATAACCACATGGGTAAATGGTGTTCAAATTCATTTAACCCCCTCCATCTTCAATGAAATCCTTTGTATTCTAGAGGGTAAACTTTGTGTATCTTACAATAAGTGACCCACAGACCTTGATGGCTTCTCTTTCTCTGATGCTGTCAAAAATATTTTTGAGAATGACGATATTGACCCCACCAAGTTTAAAAGCCAACTCCTTTAAGCCAGAGATGCATATCTTGCATGATATAGTGAACCACATCTTTCTTTCCCAACTGGGAAAATTCGGTGATGTTGCATATATGCACGTTTTCATTATATGGTGCATACTTGAACAAAAGAACCTAGATTTAGGCTTCTTGTTTATCTATGAGATGTTGCAATCATACAGTAAGTCCAATTTCTCCCTTCCACATGCTATATACTTACCCCGAGTCTTTTGTAATTTTGGCGTAGACTTATCCACTAAGAAGATGGTCCCATTCTCCAAACATGATCTGTATGGCGCTTCTACTCTGAAGCACATGCAAATCTCTCTTGTTGACGGAGTTTGGACCACCAAGCGTAGTACGCCATCTGTCTCGTGCACTCAATCCACACCCTATGATTTTTTTCTTATTCGCATTGATCTTGACTCTCATGTTGCACCATCCTCTAGACCAGACCGCCCTGGTCCTTCTCATGTCCATCCTCCTTCGACATATGTTCATGCTCCCTCTGCTCCTATTAATGTTGATATGTTTGAGGTCGTTTCCTTGATTCAAGCTTTATCCTCCTCTTTGTCTTCCTTCCAAAATAAGGTCAATCAAGACTTTTTTGATCTCAACAAAATTGTTTCCTCCTTATCCAAAAAAGTCAAGCACCTGGACAAAACTAACCACAGCCTTCAATGTGACGTAGAGAATGCAACGGATGTCAGGAGAGCCCTTTACAAAACCATGGATGACAATATTGTCTCCATAGTAAATTGCAATAAGGCAATCCCGCACCAAGTCGAGAAGGAATATGACTAGGGCATTGTCACTGCTGTGCATACCAACTCTTAGAAAGTCGAGAAACACCTTTAATGGCTCCGTAAAGCTTGGAGTAAGAAATTCAAGGCGAAAGAGACGAAAGAAGAAAAAGCTGCCTACTTAAAGCGAGAAGCTAATTTTGCTTTGGTTGCCACATTTAAAGCCATGGACGCCGCTGAAGCCAAAGATAAAAAAGCTCAATCATCCAAGGAACGAGTCACTGCGAGGAAAGAAAAGGCTAAAGAAAAAAAAATTCAAAAGATTTATGGATGACCAATGATCCCACTTTTTTTGACAATTACAAAAGGAAAGAAGGTAAGGTGAGTGAAGGGGAGAAGAAGAGAAGAACAAGAAGTACAACATTCAATTTTTTATGGAAGTTTTTTTTATGGAAGGAGAAGATCTTTAACATTCACTTTTTTTTAATATTTGAATGGTTTGTTTGAATAATTGGGCTAAATGGTTGAATGGTTTGAACTTATTCTCTATGCCTATGATTTAAACTTTCTTATCCTTATGGATGAATACTTATATTTATATATGTGTTTGTGCATAGCCAATTCTGTTCAGATTTATATGTGTTTGGATTTTAACAATTACTTTGCACATAATTGTTGTGACACACAAATCTTTCTAAGTTTATATTGCAAATCATCTTCAAAGTATATATTACTATGTTGAATGTATGCCTAGCTATCATGAATGCATATTTAAGGCATATTGATAAGGGGAGAACTCTTATTGAAAAATCTTTTTAAATAATTTTAGAAAATGTTGAATGGTTGTAATCATCAAAAAAAAATTGTTAGTCCAAGAAGTTTTTATATTAATTTTAATGATTTTCATAAATTTATTTTCTAAGAATAAATGGATTTAAAAAAGGATAATATTTGTTTTTTTTCAAAAAAAAAGTGCTAACACACATTGAACAAATGAATTGACATCCTCAGTCAAATAAAATGATTTATATCTCAAAATGATAAAAACACTTAAATATTCTTGAGAATATTTTATGTTGAACCCAATTGACAATTGAGTCAAAATTTTAAGGCAAAGATTACTTGAAACTATAAAGTGTGTCAACACCTTTGATAAAATAGTTTGACACCCTAAATGTTTTATAAAGATGCTTTCAGGTTTAAAAAGTGTGTGCCAATACAAATGAATTTTGCGTCAACACAAAAGAGCTGAAACTCTCGGGACTCAAAATGAGTTGACACAAATTGATTTTGTGTCGACACAAAAGT
>JAOTRH010107321.1:0-15547 GCA_034768845.1 Heliamphora exappendiculata | reverse complement strand
AAACTATTTTTCCTAATATACTTTCGATAATTAAAATCATGCATAAAAGGAAAAATAAATAAAATAAAATCCATCCAAGCAATTAAATAAAATAAATAAATAATTAATTAACCAATGACAAAATAAATAAATATTAAGTCGTTATGATCCGGCCTATCCGTTTAATCTTTTAATCCGATGGTCTCAGATTAAATATTAAACGCCTAGGGTTTTGGAACCCTAAACGAGCCGTCAATGACCCGACCTTCTCCTCAGCCTCCAGACTACTGTCATAGGCCCGGACAACCGCTGAAACGCCAGAAAAAGCCATAAAAAGAAGCCTAAACAGCCCCATAACAGTGTCGAAAAAATGTTGTGTTTGGCAGCCTGCGCCGCCTTTTTCTAGCCGCCTTTTTCAACCGCTGTTAGACCGCCTTGCCGGACCCAAAAGTGTCCCAAAAAATTACTGGACCTAGCTGACATCGCAAACCAGATCTCCGCAAAAAATCGCGTCAAAAATCGAAATTTAAGTGCCCCAAAAAAATCACCAAAGTACCAAAATTACTGTAGCACGCCACTGCGCGCACCAATCTTTGAGGAATTTTTTCACCCCTTTTCCGTCGTCGTCTTACCGCCCTCGAACCACCGTTGGAAAGCTAACGGATTGAACTTAATTTCAACATAAAAATAGCATAGAAAAAGATCCTTAAAACCCTCAAAAACGAACTCCGAACATGGCGCCACACTACTGCGTTTGTTGTTGCTGCTGCACCTTGTTCCTTTTTCTTTTTTGTTTTCGTTCTTCGTTTTCCGTGATCCGATTACAATATTGATCCCAAAAAAATGAGAATGAAATAACATTTTATATCGTAAAAAATTTATACCCCACGTAGGAAGTGTACAACCGATCTAATCTGAATATAAAACTGCCGAGATAAACGGTTAAATAAAAACGATATAAAATAAACCATTCATTCACACATTTAATCGGATCATAACGACATAGGCTGCAAAACAAATGTCAGCACAATAGTTTTTCCCAAAAAATCGCAACCTCATCACTGATACCATTGTTGGGATGCAGAAAAAATTTTAGAATCGGCGCCATGATCGTAAAAAACTGCGCGTGTATTTTTCATGAAAAACAATACTGGTATTAATCTAAATACTGTTATAACTTTATGAAACTTGTCGAAAAGTTTCAAAAACTCTCGAATACGTTGAAGACGACCTGACAATGTTCTCACGTATATCCCGAACGCGCTACGACGATCACGGTGTGTGGGCACCGATGCCGATCGAAGTTATTTTCTTCTTTGATTTCTTCTCACACTTAGTCTCTAAGAAGCAATAATGAAATTGCCAAAAAGAGAGAGGGGGCGGTAACTAGAGGAGCATCATCAGGATTTTGAATCTCCTATTATAATATATATATTCACTTAAGATATACAAGGTATGTATATCTTTCTTAAGATATACATAGAAATAATATATATCTTCCTATTAAGAAATTAGGCAAGTGATATATAACTATAAAACAACTCCCATCCCCTCAATTAAGGCCAGCCACCTAGGGAGTGATCCCTAGGCGTGCCAAATTTTAAAATCGCTCTCCATTATTTTATTTAATCCCTGAATGTTCCCAGCGGCAAAACCGACATTCAAATTAAATTAAATAATTATCGAAACCGATAAGAAAATATTCGTGCGTATAATGGGCTACGTGACAGGTCACGAGGAAGTACAAGACTCGGGCTAACCGTACTAGAAAATTGGATATTCCTAACTCTATCCCCGAGTTAAATTCTTTCTCGCACGAACCAGAACTTATTCCACTAAAGGTCCTGACTGAACTGTCGACCCTAACTCAAATTATGTCTTGAGTTTTCAATTATCAAATGTACTGAATTCTCCCCACATCTAATATATGGATTCCCGATAAAAAAATTAGGTTATTGACAACCCGATTTAATTATCCTCTTCTTCTCGCAACCGCACTGCTTATCCTTTTGATATGCCGGATCCAAAGATCCACTATACAGACTTAGCATAATTAAACCTATAAGCAAAGCACACGAGGGGAAACTCCTCAACCTAAGTCGGACGTGGTTTCCGTTAGCAGATTATCGATCATTGGGCAAACAACGCCAGTACCCAACTCATCGGTATTGTTGATTTCATGGAGAAAATCTCAACCATTGATGACTCAAAGTACTGTACACTATCTGAACATAATCAATTAATCATTTCGGAATTAAGAGTTTGTGCAATACATGATAATACGGGATGTGAATCAATTCATATACTCAGTATAGAATTGATCATCCCGTTGATCCCGCTCAATACACTCTAAGTGCACTAACACATCGTGCTCGAATATCGAATTTCCCAGACCTGAGTTTGACCCGTTTGACCTAGCCAAGAGCAGCTGCTATAACGATGTACTACAATCGTACCAATGAAATGTCTGGGTCCACTGCGATTGTGAGCCTGCCTGCATAATCTGTCAAAACCTATTACCCGATATTCCGTGCAACATGCACCGAGTTAAATACTGGACAGAATATACGGACTCTGCACTCATTCATCACAAATATAAATATGAAACCACGAATGCAAAAACATGTCAAATATTTCTCATTAATATGCTAGGAATCAAGAATAAAATACCTAAAAAGTATGGCTTTTCAGTATACATTCTTAACAGGTACCATCTCTGCAAAAGAATGGAACGAACCACCATTATTGAACGAACCACCAATAACGAATCAAGGCGCCATGAATGGGCACCTTGAAGCCATGAACCAGATGAAACAAAACTCCAAATACAAGAATCAAAGATACAAGGAAAGCCTTTAGAGCCTCAGATTCACCCCACCATTGCCATGGGAGTCATCCAAAGACAGCATAGAACGTGAACCCACCATTGACGCATTGGGGAGAGCTTTTTCTAGAGAGAGAAGCTCTCCCCTTCCTGGCTTTAGTGCTTCCCTCTTTGTTCCTCCTAGCTCCCTCTTTCTTCTTCTCTCCTTTTTCTCTCCTTCTTTCCTGAGAACATTTAGAAAATTTTGGGACCTCTCTCTAACACTCTCTCAGCCGAATGTACATGAAGGGAAAGGGTGTTTGGCATGTTGGTTTTTATAGAAAAATGATAAAGGAGACTTAATTATTACATAATTTAAAATTTTGAATATTCTTTGATCCTCATTGGTTGCATCGGATGTGGGATTTATTTGAGAGATTGAGAGATTGAGAGATCAGATTTGGCAGCAAGGGGGTCGGCTAAGAAAGATTTGGGCAGACCAAAACTGAATTTGCATTTAATTAGGGTTTTAAATTGTATTTTGGTACATTTTTAGCCAAAAAATGCATAAAATATTAATTTTGTGAGACCGAGAACCGTTTCATTTTAGGTTATGTATATATTTGACGTGTTTCTTTAATTATATAAATAGCCTCGATGCACGAGTTATGTTTCAAAGTTGTAGAACATCATGAATAAATGTGTTTTATGCTTTCTCGGGTTTGGTTGAGGCTTGTTTGGCTAGTGTTTGAACCAAAAAATCTATTTTGCGTCGAAAAACACATTGCCCTATAGTCCAGTCGACTGGATTGGAGGATCCAGTCGACTGGGGCAATAGTAAGTATATTCGGTCGACTGGACAAGGGTATTCGGTCGATTGGACCGATATATTTTGTCGTTCTATAAATATTTAGCCGTGGAGATATTTGTTAAAAGCTTTTCTTCTAAGCTAAGTTTTTCCTTTTTCTCTTCTTTTTCTCTAGATTTGAGGGCTCGAGGCTTAATTTTTCGTTAGTTTGTTTACGGATCCTTGTTGTACGGCTGTAAGCTTCGCGTTCATCCAGACGAATTCTCATTTTGATGAAGTTTGATTTTTGATGCTTCAAGTTTTGACTCACTGAGGTAGGATACTAGACCCTACTGCTGTTTAAGGGTGTTCTATGCAATTATATGTGTTTTCACCGAATAAAAAATACATTAAATATGGTTTTCATATTTAAACCTTGGTTTTTGGGTAAAAAGTGGATTTCACGCCTTTCTTGGTTTTATACATAATCCGGATGTGTTGTTATCCATGGTTTTTTAAAAGGAGGTTTAAAAACGAGTTGTTTTGTGAGAATTGTGAAAAACATGTTTTGGAGGGTTGGAGCTAGCCCTTGGGATTGAATCTCAGCTTTTAAAACATTTTGTTGGAAATATGTTGTTACTTGCTTGTTGATCTCCATGTGAATAGATTGGATCACTTTTATACATGCGATGTAGAACTATTTTGTGGGTTTTTAAATATTTTCCAGAGATGTACCGTGACAGTGGATATGTTGAGTTGGGCTTCCATTGCTCCTTGGTGTAAGTCCAAAAATGTGTGCATAGTAGGTCCCTACGTGCCTTTGGGTTAATCCCTGTAAACGAGGTGGTGGGTGCTTAGTGCCCTCGGGTTGTGAACTTGTAAACTAAGTGGTTTACGTTGTTGTGACTCTGTATAGAACTTGCCATTACTTAGTAGACCATAAGTGGTTTTAGAGTAATGGGAAAGAGTCTATAGTTGTCACATTTGTCTGTGTGTGGTAGAGTCGATACATAGGATTTTATTTTATCTTGTTTTCTCCTCGGCTCTGTGGCTCGAGTGGAGCATTTTGTATTTTTACTGCTTTCTCTTAACTGTGGCATAATATCTGTGTGGATGATATGCATAGTTTCAAGGATGAAAAGCTTGTGATTTTTGAAAAGAAAACCTTTTTGGCTCCAGTGGTAGAGTCTTTATGCTTATGATTGCATAACCTACTTTACAGATTTATAGTCTATTCCTATTGGGCTTCGGCTCACGATGTGGAATTTTGTTAAAAACTATTTTCAGGTGATCATTTGGACTTAACCTAGATGCCCGTGGTGGCAGAAGACTTGTTGTACTTTTTTCTATTTTTGATATATGTACTTTTACATGCGATGCCTATTTCAGAAGGCGAATTTTGTACGCCTTGAGACGATATACTTATTCATGTATGAGACTACATGTTTACTATTTATGAGAGTTGATCTTTAGGGATCTTTGATCTAAATGTGGTATATTTTGATTTCCAACTGCAAATCTTATTTTCATAAACGATGTTATGGTGGACTTTTGTGTGACCCTAGTGTTTGGGGGGCGACAACTTGGTATTAGAGCTCTATGTTCGAATACCTAAGAGCCATGGAAAAGAGGGTACATCAACTTGTGATGATGTGCGTGTGCTTGATTGTATGTGTTTAAGTGTTTTCTAAACATTGGCATGATAGTCTGTTCAGCATGATAGCTTGATGTGTATACGTGGGTATGGAGGTTGGACTTTAGGATTGATTAGTCTTGCCTTCAGGTATTTAGATTAACAAACTTGGGAGCCGATTTAGGGACGCGTTTTGCGGATGTGATTTCTAGCAAGGAATCTAAGTAGATTATCCAAAGTGATGAGTCATTATTGTTGGTTCTCCTCGGCATGTGAGATGTGTTGACATGATCTTAAGTGGCTATGTGTTATCATGTTTATGTGCATTATGTCATTTACGTTAGCAATAACTTGTTGTATGGATGCTTATCTTGTTATAATGCTTTCGTATAGAGTTATGTCCACGCAGGGAGGATGAGGCCGTGATCGAGGCCATGGCCGTGGTTCTGGCCGAAGGGATGTTTTAGTCCGAGATACTGGGGATGCTATTGCACCCTAAGGACCTGTTGACTAAGATCTGTTGCGTGAGATGGTCGGCTCCATCCGGCAGCTGGCTGAGGCCTCTAGGGGAAGAGAGTGTACCTTAGCCGAGGGCAACCGTAGCGATGCGTGAGTTTCTCCATTTGAACCCTCCTACCTTTTTTGGGGATCCTAACCCCATGGTAGCCACTGAATGGCTGGAGTTTCTTACCAGGATCTTGTACACGCTTTAGATAGAGGAAGATGATCTGAGGGTTACTTTTGCTACCTTTCAGCTGAGAGAGAGTGCTCACATGTGGTGAAAGTTTTCCAGGACTATAGTTAGAGGCCCTTGGGAAGCATTCATGAAGGTATTTCTGGAGAAATACTTTCCTGTAACTCTGAGAGATCGCTACAGAGAGGACTTCCTCTTCTTGACTCAAGGGACTATGACAGTTGTTGAGTATGAGGCAGAGTCTACTAGCTTATCTCGGTTCGCACAAGAGATTGTGCCAACTGATGAATTCCGTACGAAGAGGTTCGAGAGGGGTTTGAGGCCCGCTATCCGAGACAGAGTGGTAGCATTCAGGATGCAGGTTTTTACAGAGTTACTGGAGACCGCCATGAAGGTGGAAGACACTCTGAATGAGGCTCGTAAGGACAGGGATAGTAGGGGTTAGCAAGATGGGGGACGTGCACAGTTTCAGGGACGCAGGGAAAAGCGTCGATGGACATCTCGTCCGAGTTCTCATCCTGTGGGGTCGTATCCACCACAATCTCCTTCATTTATGCCTCCCATAGCTTCAACGGGAAGGTCGGAGCAGAGGGAACTGCTTTGTTATAGATGCCAACGGCCAGGGCACCGTGCGGTAGAATGCTAGAGTCTAGTGCCTGTTCAGACACAGTCGTAGTGGCAGGCACAGGGGAGGGGGCCAGTGGTATGTTTTGAGTGCAGCGGACACATCAGTAGGGACCGCCCCAAAGGTGAGAGTACGTGGAGCACAGCTGGAGCACCTATTACTCCATCTGCTCAGGGACACCATCTATCTCAATTTACATAAGGGGGCACCTCAGTCCAGTCAGGCAGACAATCTACAGTTCAGGGCGACAATGGACAGGCCAAGGCATATGTTCTTGCAGTTCCAAGTTCTTCCAGAGCACCGATCGTGCCTGATGCTGCTGCAACCACCACCATGATCAGTGGTAATTTTCTAGTCTTTAGATCATGGGCCAATGTTCTTATCGACACTGGAGCATCGCATTCGTTTATATCTTCTACTTTTACATCTGTAATGGGGTTACAAACAGACCTGTTAGGTAATTCTTTGAGCGTGGAAACCCTAGTCAGCGGGAGTGTGATGTTGAGTCGTGTTTGTAGAGCTTGTGAGTTAGAGGTCACCAATCGTTGTTTCGAGTTCGATTTTATCATTCTAGACATGACCTCATTTGATGTCATCCTATGGATGAATTGGCTGACCACCTATCGTGCCTTTATCGATTACGATCGACGAAGGGTAACGATTCGTACACCGACAGGAGATTGCTTTTGCTATGTGGGTGACCGGGATGAGGGTTTGGTATCTATGCCCGGTGCTGCGCAAAATTGGGGCAACCTAGGTTTCCTCTTCTCAACTCTCATGTTTAATGAGGAGGTTAGGGTTCGAGGAGAGTTACCTCCGATGGTTTGCGACTATCCGGATGTCTTTCTTGACGATCTGTTCGAGTTGTCGCCGAGTCATGAGGTAGAGTTCTCTGTTGAGTTGATTCCCAGAGCTGCTCCCATTTCCATGCCGTCTTATCGTTTTGCACCCGTTGAGTTACGTGAACTCAAGGTCCAGCTTCAGAAGTTACTAGATAGGGGGTTTGTACGCCCAAGTACTTCACTGTGGGGAGCTCCTTCTCTTTTTGCTAAGAAGAAGGATGGATCCTTGCGATTGCGCATCGATTATCGGAAGCTGAATCAGGTAACAATGAAGAACAAGTATCCTATGCCGAGGATAGATGATTTGTTTGATCAATTGAAGGGGTCGAGCTACTTCTCGAAGATAGACTTGAGATCAGGATACCACCAATTGAGGATTAGGGATGAGGACATACCGAAGACCGCCTTCCGGACTCGTTTTGGTCACTATGAGTTTTTGGTTATGCTGTTTGATCTGACGAACGCACCAGCGACGTTTATGGGTTTGATGAACCGCATCTTTCATCCTTACTTGGACAATTTTGTGGTGGTATTTATAGATGATATTCTTATCTACTCACCCACTATGGAGGCGCACGAGGATCACCTACATATTGTTTTACAGACTCTGAGAGAGCATCACTTGTATGCGAAGTTCGAGAAGTGCGAGTTCTGGATGTCTGAGGTGAGGTTTCTGGGACACGTAGTATCGACCGACGGAGTAGCAGTGGATTCGTCGAAGACTGATGCTGTGATGGGTTGGGAGTGACCGATGAAAATCGCTGAGATCTGCAATTTTCTGGGTTTAACAAGTTACTTTCGGCGGTTCGTGAAGGATTTTGCGAAACTTACTGTGTCGATGATGCATTTGACATGCAAGGGAGTTGTGTTTGTTTAGAGTGAGTCCTGTGAGTCGACATTCCAGGAGCTGAAGACGAGGTTGATTAGTGCGCCAGTGTTGATTATCTCAGAGCGAGGCTTGGGGTATACAGTGTACTGTGATGCATCTCATGTTGGTCTGGGCTGTGTTCTGATACAGGAAGGTAAGGTTGTAGCCTATGGTTCTCGACATTTGAAGACACATGAGAAGAACTACCCGACGCATGATCTGGAGTTGGCAGCCATGGTCTTTGCCTTGAAGACATGGCATCACTATCTGTATGGTGAGCACTTAGTGGTTTTCTCCGATCACAAGAGTTTGAAATGCTTGTTTTCACTGAAGGACCTGAACTTGCGCTAACAACAATGGATGGAGTTGTTGAAAGATTATGATTTTAACTTATAGTATCATCCAGGAAAGTCCAATGTTGTAGCTGATGCGCTCAGTAGAAGATCTTATGGGTCATTAGCTTCTGTGGCTATACACGAATGGCATATGCTTGGAAAGATTGGGGAGTTTGATTTGTGTCTCAGGGAGACAGCGACGGGTGCCACTTTATTTTCTATAGTTTCACGACCTGTGTTGATAGCACGTGTGTTAGAGGTCGAGAAGACGGATCAAGAGGCTCAGATGATACGAGATCGTGTTGCTAGTGGAGAGGATACAGTGGGATGGATTGTGAGTTCATATTAGGGTTTAAGATTGGCTGGGAGGTTATTTATACCAGAGGCATGTCGTGCAGATATATTACGTGAGTGTCATCATTCTTGCTTTGCAGTGCATCCTGGAGGCACGAAGATATACCATGACCTACGTCGTCAATTCTGTTGGACGGGAATGAAGAATGATGTACTTCAGTTTGTTTCATGGTGCCTCACCTATTAGAAGGTAAAGGCGGAACACCAGAAACCGACAGGATTGTTACAGCCATTGCCGATATCATAGTGTAAGTGGGAGAACGTCACAATGGACTATGTGTCGGGACTTTATCGATCACCTGGGGGACTTGATGCCGTATGGGTTGTGGTTGATAGGTTGACGAAGTCTGAACACTTTCTCCCCATCTGCGTGAAAGATTCGGTGGATAGATTGAGTCGATTGTATGTCAGAGAGATAGTCCAGTTGCATGGTGTGCCAGTGTCTATTGTTTCTGACCGAGACCCGTGCTTCACATCGCACTTTTGGCAGTCTTCAGGAGGCTTTAGGGACAAACTTGATGTTCAGTACTGCCTTTCACCCACAGACGGATGGCCAGTCAGAGAGGATTATATAGATTCTAGAGGATATGTTGAGGGCATGTGTACTTGATTTCAGCGCTTCTTTGGAGAAGCACCTACCGTTAGCAGAGTTTGCATACAACAACAGCTATCAGTCCAGTATTGGGATGGCGCCGTATGAGGCTTTGTATGGTAGATCGTGTAGGTCACCCATATGTTGGACAGATGTGGGAGAGACCACAGTCTTGGGACCTGGCGTGGTGCGAGAGACGACCGAGAAGATTGTCGTGATTCGCCAATGCCTTATGACAAAGCAGAACCACCAGAAGAGTTATGCAGATCAGAGGAGAAGGCCTTTGGAGTTTGCAGTGGGAGATCACGTGTTCCTGAAGGTCTCGCCACGTAAGGTTTGATGGGGTTTGATCGTAGTGGGAAGCTATCACCGCGTTTCATTGGACCTTTTGAAATTCTTGACAGGGTTGGAGAGGTTGCATATCGTTTATCTTTACTACCTCAATTAGCATATGTGCACAGCGTATTCCACGTTTCTAAGCTTCTGAGGTATGTGCCAGATCCTTCCCATGTGTTAGATTAGGCCGATTTGCGGGTTGATGAGGATGTCACTTATGAGGAGCGTCTAGTGAAGATTCTAGACACGAAGGAGCAAGTGTGGAGGGACGGAACAATTGCTTATTTTAAGGTCCTATGGCTTCATCACGGGGTTGAGGAAGCGATGTGGGAGCTTGAGTCTGGGGTGCGTGCCAGATATCTGAAATTGTTTACATTGTGACCTTGTTGCAAATTTCGGGGGCGAAATTCCTTAAGGGAAGAGAGTTGTGAGACCCGGAACCGTTTTATTTTAGGTTATTTATATATTTGGCATGTTTCTTTCATTATATAAATAGCCACGATGCGAGAGTTATGTTTCAAAGTTGTAGAACAGCATGTATAAATGTATTTTACACTTTCCCGAGTTTGGTTGAGGCTTGTTTGGCTAGTGTTTGGACCAAAAAACCTGTTTTGCGTCGAAAAACACACTGCCGAGCAGTCTAGTCAACTGGGGCGACAGTAAGCATGTTCGGTCGACTGGATAAGGGTGTTCGGTCGACTGGACCGAGATATTTTGCTATTCTTTAATTATCCAACCTTGGAGATATTTGTTAAAAGCTTTGCTTCTAAGCTAAGTTTTCCCTTTTCTTTGCCTTCTCTCTAGATTTGAGGGCCCGGGGCTTTGTTTTTTGTTAGTTTGTTTACAGATCCTTGTTGTACGTGCCGTAAGCTTTGCATTCATCCAGATAGATTCTCATTTCGACGAAGTTTGATTTTTGAGGCTTCAAGTTTAGATTCACCGAGGTAGAATTCTAGACTCTACTGCTGTTTAAGGGTGTTCTATGCAATTATATGTATTTTCACCGAGTAAAAAATACATTAAACGTGGTTTTCATATTTAAACCTTGGTTTTTGGGTAAAAAGTGAATTTTATGCATTTCTTGGTTTTATACATGATCCGAATGTGTTGATATCCGTGGTTTTTAAAAAGGAGGTTTGAAAATGAGGTGATTTGTGAGAATTGTGAAAAACGTGTTTTGGAGGTTTAGAACTAACTGTCATGCCCCAAAAGCCAGGGTCACGTGAAAATCTACCAAACACAATTTTTATGAAAATAGGTTTTCATACATTCAAATTCGCCTATTGAAATCAAATGAAACCCAGTATGCATCTCTCATAAACAGTAAACATACAGTATATCGCCTTATGACGTACAAAACCTGCCTTCGGGGACTGACATACCAAAAAGGAAAACTACAAAAGTCATCCGCCATCCGTCACCACGGGCACCACAAGATCTACTCAAGATCATTCTCCATATCATCATCGAAAAATGGTTTCGTACAGAAAATTCCACGTGTGAACCGAAATCCAATAGAAACAGACTATAAAGTTGTAAAGCAGAATATGCAATCATATGGTGGGAGCTAACTCGACCACAAGTAAAACCAAGCATTAAAACTAATGAAAGTAACAGTTAAAGAAAACTATAATCAAAACGTTATTTTCCACTCGGATCACACACACTAAAGAAAATAAATCGGTAAAACAGTATGCTCCACTTGGGCCACACAGCCGAGGAGAAAGATAAATGAATTCTATGTACCGACTCCTTCACAAGGGGACAAATGTAGCAACTACAGACTCCTGCCCCTTTACCCAATCCCTACACATCGTAGGACCGATTAGGTAAATGCAAGTTCTATACGAAACCACCATAACGTAAAAGCTTAGTTTATGGGCCTGAAACCCGAGGGAACAAAGCACCCAACCACCTAGTTTATGGGGATTAACCCGAAGGACCAAGGTACCTACTCTGCGCACGTTTTCGGACTTCCACCGAGTACAACTTGTGTTAAATACCCGCTATCCCAGTACATCTAGAGAATTATTTTTAAACCAAAACATTTTTTTTACATTTATACAAAGATCCATCCATCGACATGGAGATCATACAAACATATAGATCCATCCATTAACATGGAGATCAAACAAACATGTAAAAACATGAGTTTCAAAGCTATACAACATATGTATAAGAAGATTCAGTCCATCTACCATGGAGATCAAAGCATGAAAATGCATGATTTTCATCAAAATAATTTAAAAGTTGAGCCTCAGCCCCATAGGTTAGCTCCAAACCTTCAAAAATATAATTTTCAAATATGCACACTCATCAGCCCAGCTTCAGCCGACTGCACCCACCCTCCAGTCGACTGAAAAATACACTAGAAACCACGACAAAATACCAAACAACACTGTTCAGTCGACTGACCCTATGGGTTCAGTTGACCTAGCCCACAAACCATGATCCAATCGACTAACCCTATGGGTTCAATAAGTCGAACCAGCCCAGAAAATATTTTTCACCTACGGTCTTGCCATTTTAAACCTAAGATGAAGCCTCGAAGCTTCCATCTCACACCCATGAACTCACACATGCTCAAGCCTATCACCAAAGGCTTCAAAAGAAACATCCAACACCGTTGTCATCCAACCGAAACGACGAAAAAAGGTTTTTAAACCAAAAACCCACTTTTCCCAAACATGAAACACCTTGTCATGAATATAAAATGGTAAAGATGCATAAGATTACATACAACACCCCCTAACAACTTTAAAGTCTAGAATCCTACCTCAGTGAGTCAAGAACTCAACACCTCAATCCACGTGCAAAACTGAGCTTCGTCAAAGTAGGAGGAGTGACTTTTCAGTAGTGACTTTTCAGTAACTCCCTACAACCCCCGGGACTAACCCAGCATGCTCAGATAAGCCAAAACGTGCATCAAAACGCATATAAGCATTTAGAAGCAAAAATTCTAAACATGCGTAAAAAAGCGTCGAATATGCATATATATATATCAAAATGAAATGGTACAGGGTCTCACACTAACCCTTGGGGTTGAGTCTCAGCTTTTAAAATGTTTTGTTGGAAATATGTTGTTGCACGCTTGTAGATCTCTATGTGGATGGATTGGATCACTTTTATGCATGCGATGTAGAACTGTTTTGCGGGTTTTAAAATATTTTTCATAGATGTACCGTGACAGTAGATGTGTTGAGTTGGGTTTGCATTGCTCCTCGGTGTAAGTCCGAAAATGTGCACAAAGTAGGTCCCTACGTGCCTTCGGGTTAATCCCCGTAAACGAGGTGGTGGGTGCTTAGTGCTCTAGGGTTGTGAACCCGTAAACTAAGTAGTTTAGGTTGTCGTGACTCCGTATAGAACTTATCATTACTTAGCAGACCAAGAGTGGTTTTAGAATAATGGGCAAGAGTTTATAGTTATCACCTTTGTCTGTGTGTGATAGAGTCGGTACATAGAATTTTATTTTATCTTGTTTTCTCCTCGGCTGTGTGGCCCAAGTGGAGCATACTGTGTTTTTACTGCTTTTTCTTAACTGTGGCATGATATCTGTGTTGATGATATGCATAGTTTCAAAGATGAAAAACTTGTGATTTTTTAGAGAAAAACCTTTTTGGCTCCAATGGTAGAGTCTGTATGCTTATGATTGCATAACATTCTTTACTGCTTTATAGTCTGTTCCTATTGGGCTTCGGCTCACGGTGTGAAATTTTATTGAAAACCATTTTTAGGTGATCATTTGGAATTGACCTAGATGCCCGTGATGGCGGAAGACTTGTTGTAATTTTTCCTATTTTTGAGACATACTTTTACATGCAATGCCTGTTTCAGAAGGCGAATTTTGTACGCCTTGAGGCGATATACTTATTCATGTATGAGACTGCATGTTTAGTATTTATAAAAGCTGATCTTCGAGAATTTTTTATCCAAATGTTGTATATTTTGATTTTCAACTACAAATCTTTTTTTCATAAACGGTGTTATGGTGGGCTTTCGCGTGACCCTGGTGTTTGGGACGTGACAAATTTTATGTACCTTTTTAGTTTCTAAACCTACTAAAACTTATTATATTAATGTATTTATAATTAATTTAGTCTTTTCATAATTTATCAAAATTTTAATATCAATTAAATAAATAAGTGTAGACTTTTAAGCTAAATTAAACTAGTTTGACTAGAACTGGTTTTTTGACTTATTTATTGTGTAGAGATTTTAAATAATTATTTATTTACTTTTTTTGACCTATATTATTATATTATTTTGTACATTACTTGTATAAAAAGTTGGCCAAAATAATGCTTAATTTATACATATATTTTTTTTTATTTTTAAGCTCAAAAAGGCAAAAAATAAATTTTTGGGCACATTCTCCTAGGTGGCCGGCCATGCAAGGGCAATTTTATCATTTTTGTTGTTATTTTGTATTTTATTAATTAATTGTATATAAATATCTGATTTTGGGTGTCCATGTGTCAAATTTTAAATTTTTAGAACTTTTTACTGTATTATGGACAAAATGGTCATTTTACCTTAATTATGAGAATTTTTGATTTTTAATTTAATATTTTATGTTATTTACTTAATTTAAGCTGTTTCGAGATTTTTCTAAGTGTTAAGGCTTTATCTCTAAGTATTCGGCCTTTTTAGGATTTTTTCGGGTTGTGCTAGGGTTTTTTCTATTCAAGCAGCGACCTAAGCTCTCATTGTGTATCCATCGCTAATACTAGGGTTTGAGCTGGGTTGTTACAATCTAGGTAGTTACTACTAGGGTCCGGATCGAGATGTTACAGTATTTCCACCACTCGTGAGCATCCTCTCTCAACTGGAAAGTAGCAAAAGGAACCTGCATATCATCCACCACAATCTGTAATGTATCGAGAATTCGGGTCACCAGCTCCAACCATTCGGTAGCCACTGTAGGATCAGGATCCCCAGCAAAGGTAGGAGGATCCATACATCTGAACTCCCGCATCGCCACCGTTGCCCTCAACTCGGGCTCTCTCCCTCTTCCCATAGAGGTCTCAATTAGCTGGCCAATAGAGCCAACCACCGCACGCAGCAACCCTACCACGTCAATAGGTCCATAGGGAGCATTTGCATCCCCAGCATTAGGGATAGGCACATCCCTTCGGCCGAAACCATAGCCACGTCCTCTCCTCGTAGATATCACGTCTATATGAAAGGAAAACAGAACATAAGATGCAACATATCGCATTAATATAAACGCTAACCACATAGCATACTAACACATAGCCACATAGGTTCATGCTAAATAACCCGACATACTGAGGAAAACCAACAAGAGAAACGTGTCCATTTGGATAACCTACTCAGACTCCTAGACAAAAAATACGTCGGCCAAACGCATTTCTAACTCGGCTTCCAAGCTTGTTAACCCAAACGCCCAAAGGCAAGACTAATCATTCCTAAGGTTCAACCCCTATGTTCACATATACACAACGTTCACATATATCTCATGCTATCAAAACAGCTACGCACATGCGGTCAAGCTCACGCAATCAACCTCACATGGTGATGCATCCTCTTCCCACAGCTATTAGGTATTCGAACGCAGAGCTCTGATACCATTTTGTCATGCCCCAAACTCTGGGCCACGTGAAACACCCAACAACAGCCATACATAACACTCAACCCGATGTTATACTCTCAAGCTAAAGCATACATGCATTTATATA
>JAOTRH010107310.1:0-15548 GCA_034768845.1 Heliamphora exappendiculata | reverse complement strand
ATTGCAATTGAATGGCCAATTCAATTGTAATTGCCCAGCTATTGAAATCTGAATTTTCATGGCCAATGAAATTCACACATTCCAACACTCTCACCCCAAAATCATCTCCTAAACCACCTCTCGAATTTACCCCACCCCTAAATCACTCCCTAAACCCATCCAACCGAAATCACCTCCCAAATCACCATAACCTCAAAACCACTGCCAACCCCCACACCCTCAGCACCGCCGCCCGCCTCCCTCATCGCCGTCGCCGCAGACCCCCTATTTGCCCTCTCTCTGTTATATCATTTTCTCTCTCTGTTATATATATATATATATATATGTATGTATGTATATGTGTGTGTGTGTAACAGAGACCACCTCCCTCCCCAAATGATCGGCGCAACCACCGACCGCCCACACCCGCCACCGATCGCTCCACACACTGCTGGCAGAAAGAAGAGAGAGAGACGACAGAGGAAGAGAGAGAGAGAGGGCAGAGAGCAGCGATCGACCGCCGACCGCCGACTGCCCCCCATACCTCCACACCGACCACCGATTGCCTCCCTCACCGCCGCCACCGCCGACCCTAGACCGAGAGAGAATCGGTAGAGAGGAGAGAGAGAGACGGCAGATGGAGAAAGAGAGAGGGCATAGAGCAGAGAGAAAAACAGAGAGCAGAGAGAGGAACGGCGGTAGCGGGGTCGGCGGCGACAACTGTGTGGGGGTCGGCGGTGAGGGAGGCGAGCAGCGGCGCTGAGGGTGATTTTGGGATGAGGATGGTTTTGAGGGCGATTTTGTGGTAGGATAAGTGATTTCCGTTAAAAATCTTAATGGTTGGATGTATGTGATGTTAAAATTAAACTTTGAAGAAAGTTAGTGTCATTTTTTAAACCAAATGGGGTTTCTTTTTTTATCAGAAACCTTAGGGGTGGTCAGTGAAATTTACCCTTATTAATATTATAAAATATATTCAATTATTAATACAAGATATTATATTAATTAGACATTGGTTTTGTTTGGGTTAAATTAAGAATTTTTCTTGTATTTTTTAATTTTTCTGATCAAATTTTTTTATTTTTTCAAATCGTATCAATTATATAAACTAAAATGGTAAAAAAAAGATTAATTAAAAAACTCACTAAATACAAAAATAAGCTATATAAAATTTGATTATTAGCATGTTTTGGTTTTTTTTTTATTAAGTATTTTAAATTTTTTTATTTTTTTGACTTGTCTCAATAAAAAAAAATACAAAAATATAATATTTTAATTCATTGATAAATTTTTTTTATTAAAAATAAAATTAAGTAAAAAAATAAGAAAAATAAGCAATAAGCCCAAAGGAGGTCATTATGATTATTTAAGTGAATTATAATTATTTTTAAAAAATGTATAGTACATTATTATTCTCAAAATTATACTTGTGATCTATTTTATTAAGAATGTAGTAATTTGGCCATATAATTTTTAATATTTAATTAAGTTTTTAACATAGGTTCTGTTTGGGTGAATTATTTATTACTTATTTATTTATAAGTAAATATGTCAAAACACAAATAAGCTGATTCGTTTGGGTGACACAAAAAAACTATTTCGTTTTAGCGTAATTTGTTTGGATGATTTTTAACTTATTTGGTTTATTTACTAAAATAAGCTTCATTCGTTTGGATATTGTTAATTTATTTAATTTATTGACTTATTTGCTTATTAACTTAAAATTTAATTTATTTGATTCGTTTAGGTAATATGACTTATTTTTGACGTATAAATCAATAAATTAATAAGTCATTTCCACTTAAACAGGATCATAATTGATCTTTTTGATAAATTTAATCATGTGAACATTTTAAATAATTAAAACAATATATCCTAAACAAAAGGAAATAGACAAATTGTAAGATGCTCTATTAGTACTACCGCGTAAGCGATGCATGCGATGAGATATTTTTGACAAAAAAAATTAACACACATAAGTGAGTTATATTTGTTTGTCACTTACTGAATAAAATATGTTAGCATTATACACTTAGAATATTTTTCGTTGCATCATTAAATAGGTATAACATGTAAATAATATTATATAATATTTTGATACTACTAAATATTTACTGATTAACTCAACTCTTGCTTGGAATGTCTAAAAACCGTTAGAATTTAAAAAAATAGAAAAAAAGAAAAATTAGATAATTTAGGATAAGTTTTTTTTTGCTTTGTTTAAATTTTTTTAATATATTCTTAATTTTTTTTAAAGTTTGTAATGTTTAAGATAATAACATGACTTTTATTTTAAAATAAAGAATTGAGAGCGTTATAGTTATTTTTATTTCAAAAAAAGTTAGTGCTTCAAATGTATAATTTTTTTTTTTAAAATAGTGATTTTTTAAAACTAACCATCTAATTTAAAAGTTAATGTTTGGTTGCATTTTTTATTTTTATTTGTGTAAAAATTTTAAAAATAGATAAAATGCATTTATTGACAATTTTTAAAAAAATAATATATTTCTAAAAACTGAGATAAAAAAGAGATCAAAAATAAAAATTTTAAAATTGATTTAAAAGCGTTTTTGGTCTTCTCTCTCTACGAGACTTAGAGCTGGAGCTGCATTGCTAATTAATTTAAAAGTTAGTTTTTTTATTTTTTTGTATTTTTAATTAAAAAATTAAATTGAGTTTAAAGTAGGTTGCTTGCTAATTTAATTTTTAAACTAATTTTTTTAAGTTAATTGTTTGGATAAAAAGTTATTTTTTTTGTTTAAATTTAATATTTTTACCATTTTTTATATTTAATATTAATAATTATATGTAGTTGATAGTGATAATAAATAAGTTACGAATAAAGATATTATTGTATTTTAAAAGTGTAGAGAGTTTAATTTAAATATTCTGAGAGTTTGTATTTTGATTTAATTTTTTAATTTTTTAATTTTTTAATTTTTTTACCAAACGAATAATTTTGACTTTTTTGCATTTTTAACAAAAAAAACTAAGTTCAGGACCTTAACACACTATGAAATAATTTTCAATTTTAACAGCCAAATGAATGTTCTTTTTCAAAATATTACAAAAAAAATTCAAAATTCTTGTTAGAATTTTTTAAAATATGATTTATGAAAAATAAAATCAAACCATTTGTAATTTTTATTAAAAAATAATAATTTCAAACAAAATTTGCAAAACTGGTGCTCAAAAATAAAAATAGTGAGAATTATTAGGACAGGCGGATCACCTGTACTGCGTTCGTACAGTTCGGTTTGGAGTGCGAACAGAACAGGTTATTTGTGCGTGAGTGAACAGCGAGGATTAAATAAAAAAAAAGCTTTTTAGCTTTATAAATTAAAAAAATATATTATTAAATTAGATAATTATTGTTACTTATTATTTGTTTATTTTATGTTATTTAGTTTTGTAAATTTTTTATTAGGTATTTGTTATTTATTTTACTAAATAAATTATAAAATAATTATTCAAAAATTTTATTTTATGCGTTTATTATATTGTATGTGTGTTAATTTTTATTTGTTATTTATTTTAAAATTTTAAAATTATATATAGTAATTTTTTTCAATGAGTGTAAAATAAGTTTTAAAATTTATGAAATCCTAATTTCAAATAGAACTAATTTGATTTTTATTGGTTTGATTTTATAAAATAATTGAGTTATATGTAGTGGTGCAGCTCATGTGATTTGACTGTCGTTTGCCTCACATATCCCTAAGTTCAAATCTTGGAGTCTTTCATTTTCTACTTAACTATTCAAAAAAAATTTTAAAAAATAATTGAGTTGATTTTGAATACAAAAAATTGGAATCAATCAAATTTGATTTGGTCCTAAATTTTTTATAGAATCAAATCAAACCGATTTATGTGCATCCTAACCGAAATAATAAGATTATATACAATGTATAAAATAATATAAATAATTATATCACAATTTTATAATTATGAGCTGAATAAATGAGATTCTTAATTATGATTATTTTATATATTATTTTATACACCATACCTATAATTATTCTTACAGAAATATTACAAACTTATAAAATTTAATAGCAATAAATCCGCACCAACAAAATTAATAATTGGGCAAATTTCATTGCCTTTCTTGTGGTATCCAATAAATACAAAAATTATTTTTATAATTTTTAAAATTACGTTGATCTTCTTTGTCAGATTTGTCAAAACAGCGACAAAATCACGTTACTTTCCAATCACATTTTACTACTATACCCATACATTTAACTAAAAAACTTTTTGCTGAACATGCAATCAATTATAAAAATACTAAAATGCCCTTTAACTAATCCAAGCAAAGGCTTTTTTTTTTCCCCTGTTTTGGACATAACTCACATGGGCTTCGAAACATACATAAATTTTTGCTTAGTACTCACCAAATACTTTAAAATATTTGTACACAATGCTAAACATTATACTTATCATTGTACTTAGCAAAAATATGCGTGAGTATAGGAACTTTCCAACTCCCACTCCCCGCCCCAATTTGCAATCTTGTTTCTTAGGAAGGGGCAATAGAGAGAAAAAAATTAGAATAGAGATGGTAGGCATTTATTTCTTTGTAATATATTTGTCTTTCAAAATAAATGTGAAGGGTATTTAGGTTTAGAAATATTGTAGAAGGGGGAAATAGGAATTGAGCAAATTTTAAATGCTCATCTAAGTAATTTACATTAGTGTCGGCATACTAACGAAAGATGAAAAAAGAAATTGACAATCAAAGCAAAATAAGTATGACAATCGGGACGACTCTGGGCTGGGGTGTGTTTTCTCGTCCCCACCCCATTTACTAGTAGGGCGAGATTAGAAACAAATAATTGGAGAAGTGACGGGTAGGAGCATGAGTGTAACAAAAAAATACATTTTTTACTTTTAAAAAAATTAATACTAACAATAATGACATGATAAAATTTTAAAATAATAATATTAATCAATTACTAGAATTAAAAATAAAGAAAAATAAGATACAGAAGTAAGAAATTAAAAATAAGTATAATATTTTTGTATTCTAGTCCTATTATATTGTTAAAAAATAAAATTTATATACATGTTGATATAGTAAATATATTTAATTTATTTAATTCGGGATGGAACAAAAAAATAGGGTGGAGGGTTGCAAATACCACCCTTACTCATTGTCTAACGGGTGTAGGAAAAATCAATACAAAATGGGATAAAAGAAGCGGGGTGGGACAGGGACAAGTAAAATTATCATCCCTAATAAAAAGTATATTAGTATAATGTTTAAAACCAAATAGAATTTGACTGTATTTATTAGAAACTTAAATAGAGGTAAAAGCTGTTTATCCTTAATAACATTAAAGTAAATTTGATTATCTCTCTATGAGAGTTCCTCTCTCTCTCTCTCTATGAGAGTTCTCCATCTCCCCTTCGAGATTCTACCTCGAGTGTGGCTGCCCTCGACCTTTTTCCAATGACCTCTTTTATTGTGCTTATAGTTTTTCTGTACTGTTGGAGGTTCTAGTTTTTGCGTTATTAATGGCAGAGGAAGTTATAAACCTATGTAAAAAGATTAGTCTCACCGAAGAAGAACAAAACGAACTGAATGTGGATGAAGAACTAGTTCGGACACCAACTGAAATCGTGACATATTGTTTGATAGGCAAAGTCCTAACAACTAAGCATTTCAACAGAGAAGCGTTTAAATTAACCATGCTTTCAGCATGGAAGCTATCCAGAAAGGCCACTATCAATGAGGTGGGAAACAATCTTTTTGTTTTTCACTTTGAACATAATGTTGATCTCAAAAAGGTACTCCTGCTGGGACCATGGAGATTTGATAACTCTCTAGTAATCCTGGACAACTTTGATGGGCTAGTAAAGCCATCCAACATCCAGCTGCTGTTCTCTTCCTTTTGGGTTCGTGTCCATGACCTCTCTCTAATTAGCCTGACGAGAGACGTGGAAAAATTTATTGGCAACAGAGTAGGATCTTTTGAGGATGTGGATATCGGTAAAGGTGGGTCATGCTTGGGAAAATTTTTAAGAATAAAAATTTGGATGGATATCTCTAAACCATTGCATCAAGCTTATCTTGATGCAATGGAACGTGGCAAAGCTTATCTGTCAGTTGCATCAAGCTCAATCTTCCTCTGGTCGGCACAACGTGGGTTTTTTTCACTTATGAACGGTTGTCGGATTTTTGTTTCTGGTGCAGATGCCTTGGACACATTTTCAAAACCTGCACTGCATGGATCGAAGCTGGGTGTGATCGTGAGGTTGGGTCTTTTCAATCCGGCGTATGGTTGCATGCGTCCAAAGATAGTGGAGTTCCCCGTTACAAGCAAAAGGAGGGGACGAAGAAGGAAGAGCTCCGAGAGAACAGTTCAGAGACACCCTCTCCAACTGCGTCAAATACAGGCGACGAGAGGCTGATTCCGGTGAAATTGATTTTCGATCAGTCCCAGGTCCAGGCGACGGGGGCTGTTTCAGACGCAGCCATGCAAATCCAGGTCGTTGATGATGGAAACAAGATGGACAGGTGCACGACAAGCGGGATTCCTCCACTAACTGCTGCAATTTTTTCTAAAGTAAAGCAACTGACAGATAAGCTTAATCCATACACCCAAACAGACGCGATTTCTTCCCATGCAGCTCCGCATTTTCAAGAGTTGATTGATACAGTAAAGGAGAGTGAGAAGACACCCATACAAGGAAACAAGCCGCCAGTGAATGGGAATACCAAAGTGGGAAACTTGCAGAAAATCCCATTGGTCCAAGGGAGTGGGAGGGAGGCTGGATATGGTAAGGAGCAGGAGAGGGTGGGCCGAGATGGTTATGGCAACAAACAGGCTGTGCATGGGGCGTTCGAACAGGGAAGGAAGGTTGACGAAATAATCCCAGCTAATTGGAAGATCAATTCAAAGATGGAGATCCCGATGATGAAGCTGCCTCGGTATTTCCATGTAAGCAAGGGAGCCCCGAGTCAGCTTCTCCATGGTTCTGAAAAGGAAGGAGGGTCAAGCGGGTTAGCAGCATCTTTCCAATTGGAGCAGCTCCTTCATTCGGCATCAATCATGGGAGAAAAAAAAAGGCAACAAGTAATCATTGACTGGGTCCATCCCCCTTATGGATTCATCTACCGCTCTGGAATCGTTAGATATGGGAGTACTCGAAAATTATTCCAAGATGGAAGGGAATCTGATTGATTCCAACCCAGAATTAACACTTCCGTGCCCTATGCAATTAGACGGTCTTTTGACTGAGCCTCATCAATTGGCTATCTCTGCAAATGGTGATCAGTGCACTTCTTTACGAAAGAAGAAATCTTGGGCGAGGAGAGCTCGCCACACCACAAATACTAACACTCCGCAACAGCTTACTGCCAAGCGCTCTACTGCGGATACACCCACTATGGACGTATCTCAACCACCAAAGAAGGCAAAACAGAGCAATACCAGCTCTCTAGCTGTGAACCATGGGGCGACTAATGACTCAAACTTCTTTTTTCCAACGGCGGAGGCTGCTCGGCGGCCCTGTCGATCACCATGAGTCTGTTATGCTGGAACGTTCGAGGGCTTGGGAACCCTCGTTCCGTTCGCGCGCTTCACAACCTGGTGAAGACTCAAGTTCCCGATATGGTTTTTCTTATCGAAACAAAATTAGAGGAGCCTGCGGCAGATCGTCTTCGACGCAAGTTAGATTTCAATTGCGATTTTCATGTAAGCAGGCAGGGGCTACGGGGGGGGACTTTCCCTTCTTTGGCAAGATACCCTGGATGTCTCAATCCAGTCTTTCTCTTCTTATCACACTAACTGCATGGTATGTCAACCGGATGGTTCTCTTCAGAGACACATCACTGGTTTTTATGGTCACCCAGAGGATAAGGAGCGAACCCACTCATGGACTCTTCTTCGACGGCTTGCAGGCCTCTCTTCTCTCCCTTGGCTGGTTATTGCCAATTTCAACAAGGTAATGTACACTGATGAAAAAGAATTCCGCACTCTCAAATCGGAGAAACAGATGGAGGACTTTCGGAATGCGATAAATGCCTGTCTCCTTAGAGATGTGGGATTCAGAGGCAATATGTTCACATGGAGCAGCAAAAGAGCAGGGCAAGAGAATGTACGGGAGCGGCTGGATCAGGCTTTTAGTACAAGGGACTAGAGAGCAATGTTCCCTAATTACGAGCTCTCTCATCTTGTTTCCTCGGTATCGAACCACCGACCGATCTTTCTTAAGCCGGATGAAGGAAGCCCAACCTAGCAACGGAGGCGAAATAGGTTTCACTTTGAGGCAATGTGGACAACCGAACAAGCAAGCAAGCCCATAGTACAACAGGCATGAATTGGGCCACATGTTGGGGATCCGGTCACCAACCTCTGTAACCGGATCAAAAGTGCATCATTGGCTTTTACAACTTGGGGGAAGTTTACATTTGGGCCTGTGGCACGCCAGATAAGGCACAGGCAAGAAGAACTGAACTCTATTCAAGAGGGTTCCCAGATGCCTCATATGATGCAGAAGGTACACACGCTGGAAAAGGATATCAATGAGCTTCTTGAGAAGGAAGAAATGTATTGGAAGCAAAGATCTCGGGCAGTGTGGCTTACATAGGGAGATAGAAATACAAAAAAATTTCATTCAAAAGCTAGCCAAAGAAGAAAGAGGAACTTCATATTCGAAGTAGAAACAACAGCGGGTGTATGGGCCTCAGATCCAGTTTTCATAAAGCAGACTTTAATTGACTATTTCCAGCATATCTTCTCCACTGACCAAGCCCTCAACCCAACACCAGTGATCTCCCACATCACCAGATGCATCTCAGAGGACATGAATCTAGCTCTTGATCGATCTTTCGTGGAAGAGAAAATATTAGCAGCTCTGCAACAGATGCACCCACAAAAAGCTCCGGGACCAGATGGGATGCCCGCCCTGTTTTATCAGCATTATTGGGACATTGTAAGCAAGGATGTGATGACAGTATGTTTAGACTTCCTAAATAAAGGTGGTTCACTCGAGTCTATAAATAATACTCATATTGCTCTGATTTCGAAGGTACAAAATCCCAGAAAGGTGTCTTACTTTAGGCTGATTAGCCTCTGCAATGTGATCTATAAGGTGATTGCAAAATCGCTTACAAATCGTCTCAAACTTATTCTCCCCACCATTATTAACCCTGCGCAAAGTGCCTTTATGCCCGGAAGGTTGATCATCGACAACGTTGTGGTAGCTTTTGAATCGCTACATTCAATGAAGAAGCAGCAAGGGTTGAAAGGAAATCTGGCTCTGAAGTTGGATATGAGTAAAGCTTATGATAAGGTAGAGTGGAATTTCCTTGAACAGTTGATGACAAAGATGGGTTTTAGTTCTTCTTGGATAACCAAAATCATGGCGTGCCTTATCACCACTTCATTTTCGGTGCTCATCAATAGAGAACTGGTAGGGCACATTAAGCCTTCTTGAGCCCTCCAGCAAGGGGATCCCCTATCCCCCTACCTATTCCTAATTTGCTCTGAAGGTTTATCCAGTCTTTTAACCAATGCCTCAAGCAAGGGGCTCTTATATGGGGTTCAAGTAGCTCGACACAGTCCCACTATTTCTCACCTTTTCTTTGTGGATGATAGTTTGCTTTTTGCTCGAGCTACTGTTAATGAGCCTCAGCAGCTTAAGGACATCCTATCAATCTATGAACAAGCCTCAGGTCAACATATAAACTATGAGAAATCAACGGTTGTATTCAGCCCCAAGGTATCTGAAGCCACAAGAGAGCGCATCACCCAGGTGCTAAATGTATCACATGTACAAAATCATGAAAAGTATCTGGGACTCCCGACGCTTGTTGGCAAGGATAGGCAAAGGGTCTTCCGGTCCATCAGAGAACGTGTGTGGAAGAAGCTCCAAGGCTGGAAGGAAAAACTTCTCTCTAAGGCGGGGAAAGAAGTGTTAATAAAGGCAGTTGCTCAATCAATTCTGACATACGCTATGAGCTACTTCAAACTCCCGAAAGCCTTGATATCTGACCTCAACACAATGGCCAGCCAGTTCTGGTGGGGTACTGAAGCCGAAAATGGGAAGATCCATTGGGTGGCATGGGACAAACTTTGCCAATCCAAAAAGGAGGGGGGTATGGATTTTAGATCTGTTGAGGCCTTCAATTTAGCTATGCTGGCAAAACATGGATGGTGGATCATCCACTATTCAACCTCACTAGTGGCTCGGGTTCTTAAAGCCAAATATTTTCCAAACAAACCCTTCATGAAAGCACAACTGGGCTCCTAGCCTTCTTTTGTATGGCGAAGTATACTTGAAAGGCGTCAGATTCTGGAGAAGGGCATCTTTTGGCATATAGTAAAGGGCACAAGAGTCAAAGTCTACTCTGACAGGTGGATTTCTCGTCTGAAAACACTAAAGGTTATTTTACCTCCAATCTTGGGATCGAATGCCACAGTCAGTAATCTTATGGATAACAATTCTAGATGGGATGAAGAAAAGATTAGGCTCAATTTTCTCCAAGAAGATGCTGAGATGATATTAGCCCTGCCTTTAAGTCAATGGCCAGGGGACGACAAGCAAGTTTGGTTCCACTCAAAGGATGGTATCTATTCTGTAAAGACGGGATATTGGGTAGCAAAAGAGATGGAAGAGGCAAAAGCTAGGGGGAGATCCTCTGCTGGCCCAAGCCACCTCTCAGGGTCAAGTTGGTGGGTAAAAATGTGGAATCTCCAAATCCCACCAAAAATTAAGATTTTCTTACGGCGTGCTTGCCGCCCTTCCAACTGCCACCAGGTTGGCGAGCAGAAATGTTCCAATCCATCCCATATGTCGGCAGTGTGGATACGCAGATGAAACAATTGAGCATGTGTTCATGAGGTGTACAAAGACAAAGAAGTTTTGGAGTATAGCTCATCTATACCATCTCCTTGATCTTCGAACTGGCTCTTTCCTTTATTGGGTTAGAGAGATCGTCCTTACCCAAGATATGGAAGTTTGTGGATGGTTTGGCGTTATAGCTTGGGCACTTTGGAATGCAAGAATTTCTTTTATCTTTTCAAGTTCAGTGATCAGAGTTGATTTCATGGTTAATCGAGCACATGATATGCTGACTCAATATAGGACAGTCACCGATAGCAGGGCTCAAGCCTTGAATACCTCATCTGCTACGACCTCTCTGCGATGGTGTCCACCCAACAATGGAACATACAAGATAAATGTTGATGGAGCATGTGACACAAATAATAGGAAAGCTGGATGTGAAGCAGTTATCTGTGATGGGACTGGTAATTTTGTGGCTGGTCTATCTCAGAGACTACTAGGATGGCCTTGCAAAAGATCTCTCCATAGGTTGATGAGTGGTGGAAAGTGATGCCCTTAACATTATCAAGGCTGTCTCTAATTCCAAGGAAGACTACTCGCCTATTAGTAACATCATTGTAAATTGCAAAGGGTTTCTAACAGATTTTCCAGATGGCTCATGTGTGTTCACGAAACGAGAAAGAAATCGTCTTGCACACGAGTTTGCTTATATAGCTCTAAAAATCGATGGACGAAAACTATGGAAGAATTGTTGCCCTAGTTGGGCTTTACAACTTATTTGTAATGAGACTACGGCTAGTACATCTGATTAATAAAAGTCTTTTCTGGTTTTAAAAAAAATATTAAAGTAAATTTTAAAGTTTTTTTAAACAATTAAATAAATTGAATTTTTTTATAATTTGTGTTATTATAATCTATTAATAAAAAATTTATAATAAATAAAATTTTGCTAAGTATTTTAAAATTGATACTAATTAATTTAAGCAACTCAATAAAATTTACAACTCGATCTTCGTTAAAATGGTTACGTTAGCATGTCAGGTTCCCAAAATAAAAAAGTGCTTGGAATAATTGTAATTTTTATTATTATACTAATAAAGATTCTATTTTGTAAAAGATACAATTAATTTAACTTTCCAATAAATTTCAAGACTAATAATTATTTTAAAAATTTGTATTTTAGATTTTTGAAAATATTTTTAAAATATTAATGTCATTAGCTTAATAAAACAATATTTATAAACTTATATTATCTAATTTTATATACACTTGGTTGTGCATATAATGGGCAATAATCATAAAACTAATTTTACGAAAAAATTAAATCTATTTATTATTGGTAATCATGAGATTACAAATAATGAATCATCACGCTTTTAAAAAATAAATTGTCAATCTAATGAGTCAGTTAATAATATATTTCCTAAAATCTTTAAAATTAAAAATAAATTTAACCAGTAAAATAATTTTTTATATTTTTAAAAATAATATGCATAAATCATGAAATAGGTTAGCCATTAGTTTCTTTCCAATTACTTTTTTTAAAATTCATAAATAAGGAATAGCCAATAGAATTATTGTTCAAATATTATATGTTGGAAAATATATGAGTTTTGAACTTTTTTAAACATGATTTTAGTTAATTTTAAAAATAAATAACTTTGAATTGGATTAATATTTTTTTATGATTCTAAGTCCCAATATGTTCATATCTATGAATAGTTTAATCATGAATTTTGTGGTGTTCAAAATCGTTAACGGGTAAATAAGAAATTGACTTCAAAAGTGTACCATAGAAGTTGACAAAATGATGGTAACTCATGTCCCATCCCACATTGGTTGAGAATGAAAATTGTGAATTTTCAAGAAACTATAAAAGGGCTTTGCTATCCACATTGGTTATGGATAAAAGTTTATGGTGGCTTATAAAGCCTAAGTTGGAGATAAAAGGGTTGGCCCTTTGGATCATCCCAACTTTTGTTGGGGGAAGAGTTATGAACAAAGTTTAATTTGGTCCATTGAAACACACATGCGCCACCTGTCCGTCCAATCGGCTGAGCCGGTCCCAGCCCCGTGGTCCGCGGGTTGCGAGCCAGGTCGGATCAATCCTTATCTTTTTGTAAAATTGTTATTTAATTAAAATTTTGAATTTAAAATTTCATTTATTTAAATTTTAAATCCGTTACCGTTATAATCGAACCGTTGGTGGTTCGGAACCGTTGGTTCGCATCTGTTGGGACAGACCGAACCGATGTCGTGTCAGTTCGATTTAAATCGAACCGTCACCTTCAAACGCCTATAAATAGACTATGCCAGCACTCGGTTGCAGAATGTGAAAATCAATCTCCTTCATTGCTGACATTCTACTTCCAGTAATATTCTGCATCATCCATTTGCTCGAGAAAGTTCTGCACAGTAATGTTCGTTGGGTGTGCAGGTTGTAGTGCTTCTCTTGCATACGACAATCGCTTTATCCTGGAGGCAGACGCCCGTTCCACCGCAAGCACCGAGGCGTGGGCGCTATCTTTCTTAAGGAGACAACGTCAAACGTTGGACCCAATCGCACTGTCTCTGTTTGTAAGCTTTACATTTTTTTTCTATTCACAATTCTGGTATGCTTTTATTTCCTGCTTCTGCTATTTATGAACTGTTCGATACTATTTCTATATATTAGTCTTCGTCGTTCGTTTATTTTGTTTAGGCTTTTGCATGCACAAAACTGTATTTTTTTTATGTTATGTTTTAAAATATAAAACAACGTTTTACATACAGGTTCGAGTTTCTGTTTACAAGCCAATCTTCTGTTCACTGTTTTCATTTTTTATAATCTGTTTATGATTTTATTAGGATTTTATATCTGCTGTATTATTCAGTTTTAATAAAATAGAATATTTTTATTTTATTCTTATTCTGTAATTAAAATAGATTATTTAATTTTGTTTTTAATCCGACAGATTATTGTATTTTTTTAGTTAATTTTTCCAACAGCTTAAGGCTGATAGATAATTATTCTTTCTTTTTGGAATTCATTACTGTCGGTATTTAATTCAAGTAGTGCTGTTTAAAGATACTATTTAATTGGGTGACAGTATTTTGGTTTACTGTTTAAACTTGATTTTATTTAATACAGTTGTTGCAGTTTTTAAATTATTATGCATAAGTGTTATCAACATATTGTTGAATTCTATTTCGGTGTTAATTCGGCTTTTACTGTTATGGCAACCAAAATAAATAACAGAATGGACCCTACCCCTACTGCTTTTGCCCCAATGGTGGCTTTTGTTCCAACCACGATTTCGGCTTCTGTTCTGCCCCCGATTCCGACTACAGTTCCTGTGAGCCACGGGAATAAATCGAAAAAATTCAATGGGGAAAATTTTAAGAAGTGGCAGCAAAAGATGTTGTTCTACCTGATAACACTGAATCTGGCGCGGTTCCTCCATGTGGATGCTCCCTCGTTGTCTGAGAACGAGGGCGACAGGCAGGTTGTGGCTGCAGTCGACGCATGGCGGCATGCTGACTTTTTGTGCCGCAGCTACATCCTGAACGGTCTGGACAACACATTGTATAACGTGTACAGTCCGCTGAAGACGAAAAAGAAATTGTGAGATTCACTTGACAAAAAGTACAAGACAGAAGATGTCGGGATGAAAAAATTTATCGTCGGTAGATTCCTCGAGTTTTTTATGGTAGATTCGAAGACCGTCATCAGTTAGGTTCAAGAGTTTCAACTGATTCTGCATGAGATTCATGCCGAGGGCATGACACTGAGTGAGTCCTTCCAAGTGGCTGCTATTATTGAAAAACTGCAACCGTCTTGGAGGGATTTCAGAAACTATTTGAAGCACAATAAAAAAGAAATGAAACTTGAAGACCTGATTGTCAGACTTAGGATAGAGGAGGATAACTGCATTGCCGAGAAAAAAGGGTCACGGGGTTCTAGTTCAAGGCGAAGGCCAATGTGGTGGAACAAGCCCCAGAAAAAAAAGAAGCGGAAGAATCACAACCAGAAGGCCAAGGGTGATAATTCTAAAAAATTCAAGGGAATGTGCTTCGTGTGTGACAAGCCGGGCCATCGGGCGAAAGAATTCCGTAGCCGCAAAGACCAGGAAAATGCCTCGAATAGGCAAAAGAAATCTCAGGCCAACGTTGCTGAAATAGAGAACCGCTCATCTGATGTTTCTGAGATGAACCTGACAACAATGGTGTCCGATACCAACATGGTTGGATCCAACCCAAGAGAGTGGTGGGTGGATACCGGTGCAACCCGACATGTGTGTGCAGATCAAAAAATGTTCACCACTTATCAGGCAGTGACAAGTGGAGAACAACTGTTTATGGAAAACTCTTCTGCTACAAAGGTGGAAGGACAGGGAAATATTGTGTTGAAGATGAACTCTGGAAAAAAGCTGACCCTCGCCAATGTCCTGCATGTGCCAAAAATTCAAAATAATTTAGTGTCAGGATCCTTGTTGAGCAAAAATGGGTTCAAACTAGTCTTTGTGTCTAACAAGTTTGTACTGACAAAAGAGAAAATGTTTGTTGGGAAATGGTACTTGTCAGACGGCTTGTTTAAACTGAATGTACTCCAGTTATTCCTAAAACTATAAATAAAATTTCTACATCTTCTGCTTATATGCTTGAGTCTTCTTTTGTGTGGCATGGTAGATTATGACATGTTAATTTTGAATCGTTGCATAGATTAATTAACATGGATTATTTACCTAAATTTAAAATTGACTCAAATCATAAATGTGAAACTTGTGTAGAAGCTA
>JAOTRH010107299.1:0-15548 GCA_034768845.1 Heliamphora exappendiculata | reverse complement strand
AAGATTTTCTAAAAATTTCTATGTTTTTCTAAAAATTTCTAAGATTTTCTAAAAAAATTTCTCAAATTTATAGAATTTTCTAAAAATTTATAGTATTTTCTACAAATTTTCCTAAACTTTGCTAAAAAATTTTAAAATTTTGTTACAATTTTCTCAAACTTTTCTAGATTTTTTCTCAAAATTTTTAAAATGTTCTTTTAAAAAAAATTTAAAGAATTTTTAAAGATTTGTAAAAAATTTTCAGGATTTTTCTTAAAATTTATCCTAATTTTCTAAGATAATAATAATAATTCGAGCATTTTTACTCAAAAAATAATTACTATTTCTTTATTTGTTGAAAAGCTAAGTGTCTCTATTGTTTTAGTCTCCGTTGCATAAGTATCTGAAGCTAAGATCGAAATCCATCAAGTCATCATCGTCATTCATCAAATACATCAAAATATATATCATCATCATGATCACATCATATAGGGGATACTAGGCATGCGTCTACGTTTGAGATATTTCATACTCTGGTATTAAAACAAGTAAGGATGGGGTACTTACCGATAGGCGTCGACGAGACATGTGGTGGTCGAGCTCACGCAGAAGAATGTCGGCGGCAATCGCATCATGAGGAGGCTCGTAGAGTCTCATCCCGCGCTGAATCGCGCGATGAGGCAATGGTGTATAGGTGTGCAGGTCAAAGGGCGCCGGACGACCATCTCTAGCATCGGGATCCAAAAAGCAAGCAATCTCGGCCACAGCAGCAGCATCTGTTGCCGCCTGCGCTGCAGCAGCTGCTCGCGCCTCCTCAGCAATGCGACGGGAGGCAAGCTCCGCCTCGAGCACGAGGGCATCCATCGCAGCAGTGGAAGTGACCCCGCTAGCAAAGGGGTCCCGTCGTGCCCCGGAGTCGTCATCCCCATAACCCTGACCCGCCATGAAGAAGAATGGGATCACCAATAGCAGGGTCAACATCGTGAGAATGCTAGGAAGCAAGAAAGAAATCGGGAAAACAAGAGAGATGGGAGAGAGCTTGAGAGCACCGGAGTTTAGAGAGAGAGTGAGGAGGGAGCGAATGAACCAAAACCGCGCGCCTGGAGGGCCTTATGCGCGCCTGGAGTTGGTGGTCGCCAACTTCAAAGTGAGCCACTGCCAGGTTTCCCAAAAGCCACACGGCGACCGCCAGGTTCGAAGGGTTTTTACCCGGCGGCCACTATGTCAGAGGGGTTTGGGCTTAGCGACCGCCAGGTTGCCAAAGGTCATGTCAGGTCAATTTGTCATTATGACGTTTTGGGGTTTGAGAATGGCTGTTTGGAGCTTTTTAAAAGCATTTTTACTTATCATCTCATTATTTACATACATTTATTTGGCTAATGTGTTCTTGTTGCTTTATTAGTAAAATTAATTTTCAGAAGACGTGAAATTTTAATTATTTTGTGTATGCGTTCTTCTAAAAATGACTTTTGGAGCACTTTCAAAAATAATTTTGTAATAATTCGAGAAAATTTTGTGAGGTATTCTCTTCTCCCAATAAAGTTAAATTTTAAATCGTGATTTAGCTTTTAAAAATTATTTTCATCTTATCTCAAAGTTTTAGGTCTTGACCTACTAATTCGCGATCTTTCTTCGTGATAAATCCAATTTCCAGTCTTAGCTTGGCTTCCGATCATCCTAAGTCCCGCATTCTTAGAAACTGACTCGTCGGTCCTCCTCATGAGCCTAAACTGACTCGTCGGTCCTCCTTACGACCATAAACTAACTCGTCGGTCCTCCTCACGACCCTAAACTGATTTGTCGGTTCTCCTCACGACCATAAACTGACTCGTCGGTCCTCCTCACAATCTTAAACTGATTCGTTGGTCCTCCTCACGACCATAAACTGACTCGTCGGTCCTCCTTACAACCTTAAACTGATTCGTTGGTCCTCCTTACGACCATAAACTGACTCGTCGGTCCTCCTCAGTACCCTAAACTGACTCATCGGTCCTCCTCACGACTCTAAACTGACTCGTCAGTCCTCCTCACGATCATAAACTGACTCATCGATCCTCCTCACGACCATAAACTGACTCATCGGTCCTCCTCACGACCCTAAGCTGATTCGTCGGTCCTCCTCACGACCATAAACTGATTCGTCGGTCCTCTTCAAGACCTTAAACTAACTCGTCGGTCATCCTCATGACCCTAAACTGATTCGTCGGTACTCCTCATGACCTTAAACTGACTCGTCGATCCTCCTCATGACCTTAAAATGACTCATCGGTCCTCTTCAGGACTCTAAACTGATTCGTCGGTCCTCCTCATGACCCTAAACTAACTCGTCGATCCTCCTCACGATCCTAAACTGACTCGTCGGTTCTCCTTACGACCTTAAACTAACTCGTGTTTGCACTACACTATACTTATCTGCATCATGTTAGCATTTGTTCATGTTAAGCATCTGCGTTATGTTTCTTATCTTGCATCCTTGTATTTTGTCCCATGAACTACGTTTTGGATTGATTCCTAGCAAAAGGAGTGCGCAGGCAGCTCAATAAAAATTTGGGTACGACCAACTTCATATGCATGCTTGTGTGCTTGTGACCTAAGATTAACGGTTCGATCAAATGGTTGTTGTCTCTGGATTTTTGATATAACCTGCTTCACGCGTTGCTATAGAAGTTATATTAAAGAGGGGCAACTGTAGACACCCAAATTTGATCCCGCCCAATCTTAGGCGAATTCGATGATGAAAACAGAAAGAATAGTGCCTTGATACAATCCTTGGGAAGTGATCCAAGCCCGGTATTTAAACCCGAAACCTTCAAACCAATGAAATTTTGACGAACCATCGAAACTTACTGCCCAAGTAAGGTGACCGCCAACTCTCATCATGGCGCCCGCCATAGAACTTTGTAGAAACCCTAACCTAAAATGGCGACCGCTACCTTTCATCATGGCCACCGCTAGCTTCCATTGTGGCGACCGCCAAAGAACTTTGTGGAAACTTTCAAAAACATGGCGACCGCCAACTTGCATTGTAGCGATCGCCAACTCCAAACGGCCTGGCGTGTCCCAAAACGTGGCAACATTTTATTGGTTGAAGAATTCTACAAATACCGTACCCCAGCGTACATTTTCAGTACGAATTTTGAGTGAGAGAGACTCTGCAGATAAATTGAGCAATTTCGAGCCTTAATGCCGAAGCTCTGCCAAGATATCGAGTCCCAAACCTTCGACGCCTACATTGAAGCCTTGCTTGGATCACCACCCGAGGATTAGACCACCAAGGCACATTCTTCGACTTGAGGATTCTTTAGCGATCCAGGTACTTTGCTTGGATCTCCGGTACTTCTAACTCCATTCCCTCTCTTTTGGAGTGATCGGATTAAGTTCAAATTCAATTTGTGCATTTCTTTAGTTTATGATTTGCCTTATTTATTATTCTATTTAGTTCATATAATTTAATCATTTTAATTACTTTGTTTACACACTCACATTTTTCACATTGTCATTTCATTCTTCTTCATTAATTAGTGCCAATATTTTTGGCAATGACAACTCATTAATATTGTTAATTGTTATAATCAAGACACTTACATCATATGAATGTAATTATCAATATTACATTCATATTCTCTAATTAAATAATTGTGCTTATTTTTTTTTTCTTTATTATTAGTTTAAAGTTTCTTTATTATTTTTTGTGTATTTTATTTGTTTAATACATCTTTATTTTTAGCATTAGTTTAATGTTCTCTTTCTAGCATTTACTTAATTTTTTTTTCTTTGTAATGTAGCTTTATTTTTTTTCTTTGTAATATAGTTTTATTTTTCTTCTTAATGTTCCATTTCTTTTCTTTTTTTCTTCTCCCAATATTAGTATAATTTTTTTTAGTACTTATTTTATTTTTATTTTTCTTTCATTAAATCTAAAAATCATAAAAAGATTATTATGCTACATTTTCTAAAAATGCAAACTCCTTCTCTTTTGTTTTTCTTATTTTTTTATATTTTCTTTTCTTTTTTATTTTCTCCTATTTCTTTTCAAAATATAAAATGTGAATAACTAGCTTTCATTTTTAGTTTTTTTAACCCATTTTCTCTTTATTAAGTTTCTTTGCACATTTTCTTTTGTAGGATTTTTTGTGTATCTTTTGTTAATATTTCTTTTAGATATTCATCATGTTAACGGTAGCTTATTGTATTTTAATGATATGCATATTTAGTTATTTTATTTGAAATCATATTTAGAATAGTTTAGTTTATTTTCTTGTTAGCAATCCATGTTTAGGTAATTTTAATAATCTCTAACATATTTTTACTCTTTTATTTGAACCATGATAGCTTAGGTAAAATTGTATGTGAGAGTGCTCAATGTATCCTTTAGTTCGAAATTGCATGTTTTAGGATTTATGATTTTTCTTTTGACATTTGTCTTATTTGGTGTTTTATGTAAATATTTTATGTATTTTTTATATTTAATTTTGAATGTTCTCTCTTTGTCTCAATTTTCTTTATTAGCATGCATTTGAGAAATTTTATTAAATAACCAATGATGATTAGTAGAGGTCAATCTTACGGTTGGGCGAATGGGGTGCCTAACACCTTCCTCGATTCGTATTTTAGCACCCAAACCATTTTTTTCTAGTTAATATTTTAAAGATCAGTAGCCAATTTTATTTTTTTTAGTTTTTCTCAAAAATTAAGTGCCGACTGCATTTTCAACAAAAAGAGATTTTTAAAATTTGATTTTCAATGTGTTAAAAGATTTTTTTAAACATTCTTTAAATTCCTTATTTTTGAACATTTTTCAAAATGACCCCTAAATTCTAACGCCACAGAGTGAACTTATAAATATTTTTTATAAGATCATCAATTCTTTCATTCAAAATTTGATTTTTATTTTTCAGATCAGAGACTTATTTTGTCAAAATAGATTTTTCACTCTTTAAAGTCTCTATTTCAGTTGAGAATAAAAGAATTAATTTTTTAGAATAGAATTCTTAACACCTAATTTTCTCAACTCATTATGTAAATTCTCAAAAGTATTTTGCAGTTCTTCTAAGGAAAAAGTGTTAGGAGTTCCCTCATCGTCTTCTCTGGCTATAAGGCATAGATTGACAACTTCATTTTTTTTATTTTCATCTTTAGACCTACTGTCATCGCTTTCGCCCCAAGATGCTATCATGGCCTTTTTGAAACTTTTTTTGAATTGCTTCTTGATCTGAGGGCATTCAGCTTTGACGTGTTTAGGCTTCTTGCATTCATAGCAGATTATTTCATACTTCTTGTTTTCTGTTTTGAATATGCTAGAATCATCTTTGAACTTGTTGGGATCTCCATTGTATCCTTTCTTTTTGAAGAATTTTTTTCCTCCTTATTTTTTATTTCTAAGAAACTTCTTGAACTTCTTTGTGATGAGAGCCATGTCTTCATTCTCATCACTGAATGACTCTTCTTCAGATTCTTTAGCATGAGTTGAAGACTTGAATGCAATGTTTTTCTTCATTTTGTTGTCTTTCTCATCATCCATCTTGATGTTTATCTCATGGGTCATGAGAGAACCAAGAAGTTCTTCTAAGTTGAGCTTATTTAGGTCTTTGGCTTCTTGAATTGCCGTGACCTTAGCTTCCCAATTCTTTGGCATACACCTCAGAATTTTTTTGATCATTTCTGCATTAGTGTAAATCTTGCCAAGTGATTTCAGTCCATTGATAATGTCAGTGGAGCGAGTAAATATATCAGATATAGTTTCATCATGCTTTATTTTTAATAGTTCATAGTTATGCACAAGCAGACTGATTTTTGACTCTTTCACTTGATTGGTACCCTCATGGATAATTTCGAGTCTATCCCAAATTTTTTTAGCGGTGTCACAAGTCGAGATCCTATTAAACTTGTTTGGGTCAAGTGAGCAGTACAGGAGATTCATAGTTTTTGTATTTTTTGTACTTTCCTAATGTCAGTTTCAGTCCACTCTTCTTTAGGTTTGTAGATAATTTTCTTTTCAACAGTTTCGATAGGTATTTTTGGTCCATTTATGATAGCCCGCTAAATGTCATAGTCTACGGCTTGAATGTATATTCTCATTCTAGTCTTCTAATAGTTATAGTTTATTCCATTGAACAAATGGGGTCTATTGATTGATTGACCTTCAGATTGGATAGGTCCAATACTAGTGGTTGCCATATAAAACCCTTAGACTGTTAAGTCAAAAGCAAGAGCCCAAGCTCTGATACCAATTGTTAGATCTAGGCAACCCAAGAGGGGTTGAATTGGATCTTTAAAAAATAAATAGCAATTTAAAAACTTTTTTTAGAAATCTTTTAATATTATAATAAGGCAAGATAAGAAATAAAGAAATCAATGCAAGTATTAAAAGATGAGGAATAAAGAGATAGAACCAGACACCAGAGATTTATAGTGGTTTGGTTTTGTCCTAACCTACATCCACTCCTCAAGATCTCCCTAGAGTATTTTCACTATTCAGAATACTTCACAAGCGTATTCTAAACTTTTACAATATTCAAGATTTTGCTTAAATAATCTGAATGTTTACGGGCACATTCACAAGCCTATTTCAGCTTCAAAAAGATCCTATAAAAATAAGTCCTTATTTTCTTATAATCTCTCTAGAACTCTTCTTTGATGAGTTTTACTCACTCACTCAAATGATAAATGGTGACTCACCATTAATTACAATAAATAAAGAGAATTAATAATGAACTCACTTTATTTACAGAAATAAATTACAATAAATGAATAGGTAAAAAGAAATGAGGAACAAGAACTGGAGTTACAGCAATAAATGTGAGCTTGATGATTCTAAGATTGATTTGAGTAATGAAACAGTAAATGCAAGTCTTTAACCTTCTTAAATGTTGAGAAGTAACTCCTTATATAAGTTCTTGGAGTATCATGACCGTTGGAGGTAGGTGGGAGCAATAAATGCCAAAAATCCAGCTGTTGAGATCTACTGCGATTTGAATTTCCAACGCAGGTGTTGACACAAATACCTTCGGTGTCGACACAAAGTGTCTAGGGCAGGATTTTTCAAGCGGTTGGGTCGACACGAATTTTCTGAGGGATCGACACAATTTTTGCCTTTCACCTTCCAACATTTTGGTGTCGACACATTTGAATCTGGTGTCGACTCGTTTGAAGACTTCAACATCCGGAGGAACAATTTTGTATGGACTCAACTTGCCTTTGGTGTCGACACGAATTTCTGCAATAAGCCTCAATTCTTTTGTGTCGACACATTTGGTCTTTGGGGTCGACACCAACATTTTGCAGGTAGGCTCAGGATTTTTGTGTCGACACATATGTGTTTTGGGGTCGATACCAAAATTCTGCAGGAGGTTTCGGTTGTTTTGTGTCGACATAATTTCTATTTGTATTCACCCAAACTTCTGAATTCCAAAAGTGAGAATCACTTTTGTGTCGACACAAAATTGATTTGTGTCGACTCAAAATATTTCCTGAGAGTTTTGGCTTTCTTGTGTTGTCACAAAACTTGTTTGTGTCGACACTAAAATTTTGATACCTGAATATTAACTTGTAAAACAATTTGGGTGTCAAACCATTTGATCAAAGAGTGTTGACACACTTGATATGTTTTAAGTATACTTTGCCTTAAAGGCGTTTGACTTAATTTTTAATTAATATCAATACAAAATATTTTTTTTAAAGAATGCTTAAGTGTTTGAGAGTTTTTGAGATATAAGTTATTTCTTTTTGGCTAAGGTGTCAACTTTGATTGTTCAAAATGTGTTAACACTTTTATTTAAAAAATATATAATATTATGCATTTAAAAATCATTTATTCTAAGAAAATAAATTATAAAAATCATCAAAATCAAATTAAAAAGTCCTTAAGCTGACAATCTCCCATTTTTTGATGGTTAAAAGCATATTTTCATTTTTTAGAAAATAAATTATAATGTTTTTCAACAAGAGTTCTCCTCTTATCGACATGCCTTAAATATTAAAAGCAATTATAAAGGTTAGGCATAACTCAGAGTGAAAACATACAGTTTTTAACATAATTTGCACAAGAGATCAAGAAGCATTCCGAATTTATTCTAATTTGTACAAAATAGTGAATATGTGCAAGGTGATTTATCGAATCACATTCAACCACACATTATATGATCAACAAGATATATAATATCAGAATTCACCATTCATTCACAATTCATCCAAAACAAATTTTTTTAAAGCATTCACAACATTCAATCAACCCATACACAAAAAATAACCGAACGCAATGTATGTTAAAATATTACAACTTCTTCTTCATTCAAAAACTTAAAAAAACGTTTGGTGGAACTTCTTCTTCTTCTTGACTCTATCTTCTCTCCTATTTTCTCTTTCTCCCCTTTTGAAATCTTCAAAAAAGAGCTAGGAATTGTCCATGAAGTGCTTGAAATTCTTCTTGGCTTTGGCTTTGTCCTTACTTGCGGAGACCCGTTCTTTGAAGGAAAACGAGATTGAAAACCCAGCATTTATATGTAAGCAAGGAAAACCCAGCATTTATGCAAGAAAAAGCCTAAGGCTTGAAACTTGAGTTACTCCATTGGTTTGTCTTGTACTGAAATTTCTGAATCCATAGCTCATACAAATCTTGTCAAATAGAAACCGACAATTACATTTTTACATAAACTTTATTCTTTCCATGAAACAAAAAGAAAATTATAAAATTCATACATAAAACGTGCAACAAAAGGCAGACATGTAGAAAAATCCAAAACATTTATTTTAGATGGAACTACAAATCGTAGAAACATTCTTCATTCCTCATTGAAGAAGTAGGAGTCAGATAGATATTTATCATTGGAAAGAACATTTTGGTGCTCCTCCTCTATCAATGGTCTGTTGCTTGCAATCGTCATTTTCGTTGCTAGTTGAAGTATGAAGTATCGACACCTTTGCATTAATATTCTGTTATTTTTTTTCGTATCTTTCAAACTGCTATTTCATAGTCATCATTGTTACGTCATGGCATTATCAATGAATGCCGGCGAGGGACCGGTCCTCCTAGGTTACGCAGATCATTAACCAATCCATCTTGTTCTTCAACCCTGAACTTCCACTCTTGTCGCAGACCGACGTAATAATCTTTAGGACTAAAGTATTTTTCTATCTAATAGTCGTCGTGGAACATAGGTAGTAACCACTTCTCATTATGATTGCGGCTACTCCCACCGATATCGCGTCTATAGGCCATTGTGAGAGAACGAGATTGAAAACAAAAATAAAATTTAGTGGCGACTACACAGATGCACACTCATGGTTAGTCATGTATTTATACTTACAATGTTCAATTTCGATACAAGAAGTTCCTTATAGTGTTTGCACATGGGCAAGCTTTGTCGTATTGTCGGTGATGAGACAAATCAATAACTTGGTCGGTATGGCTTTATAATTAGTGGATGAGACCGACTGTAAAATTACAGCCGCTGATCGCGATTTGACATCAGCTGAAGCAGTGGCCATGTGACCCTGTATACCTATGAAGACCTACATCTAGGCCAACTGTTCCAGCCATTCTATAGAGGCCTTAGATCAACATAGAAATATATAGGGTATTTTTTTGGTAGCCATTTTTTCTACGAGTGGCATTCCCTTTTTGCTTCTTTTATAAATTTTATTTAGTTATAAAAAATATTATTTCTTCATATAATCATCACAATATTATATAAATTATTTACATATAGAAATACATTTTTGAATTGATTCATAGCCCTTAGTTTAAGGTTTCAAGCTTATGTATGATGTTATTTGGTTCTTCGAATGTTGAAATATCATATTAATTATTTGAATGTTAAAATATCGTACTATGTTGTTGGATCATTAAATCACAACCTATCTGTTTTAAATTTCTTGCTTGGATTGAGTTATAATTTTATTTTTTAGTAAACTGTGGAACTGTGATTCTAAACTGAACCCAAGTTTTGATAGGTTAGTTCAGGTTGGTTTTACTACATGATTGATTTGGTTTGGAGTCCAAAAAACTAGAACCGTTTGTAAATTGGTTTGGTCTTGAGTTTCGTAAAAAGCTGAACCAAATCGAGCCACGTGTTTCCTATTTGTTTGCTTCTTAGTAGAAAAAAATTGGTCCTTGAGACTAGAAAATGATTTAGACAACTTCGAGGAAAGCTAACAGTTCAGAAGGAAGACCAATTTATCAAAGTTAATGAGATTAACCTATTATTACTTCTATGCTCTTCACTATCACATGTTGGGGTCATGTCTAGGTCAAATGTGGAGACACTAAACAACTATTAGCTAATGACGGCGATACATCACCTGTTATTATTTTTATTATTTCATCACTATGCTTAATCCACTCTGAGAGTCTCCAAGGTTTTTGCACTTCCATTTGAACTGTGGCAACCACTGGTGATGACTTCTTTTTCACCACCATAGCCTCTCAGCTTACCCTACAACTAATAATTTCTTCATTAACATATGCGACAAAAGAGTAATGTTTTTAATCTAAGCCATCTAAGCACGCCCTAGTTACTTTGCTACCTCTATATACTGACCTAGGACAATAAAAAGTATTAGAATCTCAAAGCTAACTTACGCAAACACTAACAACTATTCTTGGGAATCTTTGAAGAGTCAAGTCTATGCTTCTTATATTGTGAGCTCGATTAACCTAGGGGGACCCAACTCTCAACTATATGGACAAAGTCAACAAGCACAACTGTCACTACTTAGAATCAAGCTGTCCATTGATCAAGGTGGTAAAGTGTATGATTTTTCTCCAACACTTTGTGATAAGAAGAAGAGGCCACTTCAATAGAAAGCGACGCAGGTTAATACGTCAAAATATAACATCAAACTTGCTGAAAAGCTAAACCTAAACCACCAATTACAACTAGTTACTCATTTTAGCGTGGGTGTAACTATCATGATCTATGTGATGCACTCAAACATAGACGATGATTTAACAAAGAAAAAAGCCAATATGAAGATAGTAGTAGGCCATATGATAGCAACATTGTATTGTGCATGCTATTACGAAGCATGGGAGATGATTTTTATGATTTTCTATGTAGGACTCGCCATGGATGCTGAGGTTCCTATTGAGGTGCCTGTCTAAAGCCCCGCCTATTGGAGCTGCCACAACAAGAAAATTTGCTGTGGGAGCAGGAGATATGTACTTAGTTGTTGTACTTACTCTTATTGATACAAACTTTCATTGTGTTAGCAAGAAAATTTTATTTGCTCTCATACGCACATCTTTTCATGCAGGACACATCCTCCTTGTCTTGCCACTGTGGGAATAGTGGGTTTTGGGACCTGCCCATTGATCCCCGCGTTCTTTGACAGCTGGATCATGTAGACTTCTACGGGGTATCCCGTATCAGCTTCATACGTCTAGACCATTGCCTGATAGCTGCTCTAGTTAAGCGGTGGAGGCAGGAGACCCACACATTCCAACTGCCGGTGGGAGAGTGCACCATCATGTTGCAGGAAGTCTCAGTCCTACTTGGATTGTGCATTGATGGTGCACCTGTTATTGACCATGATTGGACGTGCAGCATCGCCGAGTGGAAGCAGATGTGCTTCGAGCTACTCGGGGTTGCTCCAGCGGTTGAGGACTTCGAGATCGCCGGCCAACTTAGAGCCTCGTGGTTTCAGGAGTAGTTCACCAGCACCATTCTTGAGGATGCCGCTGCGAAAGTTATTACCCAGCGTGCATGAGCTTACATTTTGTGGCTTATCGGGGGCTTCTTAATGCCCGAGAAGTCACATAATCTAATTGGGCTCATGTACTTGCCGCTCCTACATCACTTTGGCGAGGTACATCGATATAGCTGGGGGCAGCTACCCCCTAGCATACCCCTACCATCAGTTGTGTCGGGCTACACGCCTAGGCTCACGAGAGATCGCAGGCGTACTTGCTTTACTCTAGGTATGTTTCTTCATTTTCAACTGCATGAATTTAGGCTTAATAGTCGTCATTGGATTTTCGTAATGATAATTCTTGTTCTTTGCATTGTGGCAATTTGCATTTGTTCCTTCTTTAGATATGGGCGTGGGAGAGATTTCCACAGCTCGCGCCCCGTCGAAGAGCTGATATTGGCCTAGGCCAGGCCACCATCTAGCATGGGGATCAGGTTCTCCCTGCCGGTCCATGGGGAGCGCGATGGCAGGTCAGTTTTGCCCTGGACCAGGTCTTCACCCACGTCGTCATAGTATACCGCGGCCAATTCAATCGCCTAGCATCGGACGAGGTATTCCTTATATTCCCATCGGTTCAAATTCTGTTTTCCTATACATACATTTGATTCACATAGAAAAAAATAACCAATCAACATGATCCAAACTAAAAAAGTAACTATTTTTTAAAATAGAAAAAAAAAATTTTAAAGAAACAAGAAAAATAAATAGTTTTTAAAATAAAAGAAAAACAAAAACTAGTTAAAAAAGAAATAAGTGGTTTAGAAAAATATATAAAAAAACAAAATATAAAAACAAAATAGATAAAAAAATAAAACATGTTTTTTTAATGAAGAAAAATACAAAGAAAGATAATTTCTTAAAAACAAAAAGAAATAGCAGTTTTTCAAATAAAAAATAATTAAAAAATAAACTTTAAAATAAGAAATAATAAAAAATAATTTTAAAAAAAAATAGATTTCTTAAAAAAAACAACAAACAGAACCGGTCCAAAACTGCAATTTAAAAATTGTGCACATTAACTAATAAAGCGTGTTTTGCTTTTAAATCGTTTCAATTAAAGCGTGTTTAGTAAACACGCTTTTATAACTACTTATTTCAATTGAAAGCGTGTTTTATAAACACGCTTTTTACCTGGTCCAGCCAACTTTATGAACCACCGGATAATGAGTGACACGTTTCAGTTCATTGTTTAATATTTTGCTTATATAAGTGGCGGAGTCCTTTTCAGTTCATTCATCTGGTTTTGGCAAGTACACTGTAAAGACGAGAAAGCCCAGCAAAATATCAGTAGATTAGTTGGTGCTCTCTCGTTCTCTTACAGCCTTTTGTACGCTCTTTCTCCTTTTTTTAAATTTTATTTAATATATTTATTTTCTAACAGGCACTGGGGATCTAACATTTTAGTTGAGACTCCTCCAATTTAGTAATTAAATATCGTTAAGTTTTTTTTCATTTTGTGTGCAGAGCCCGCTTTTAAGCTGAAGTTCTGCCCGTTGTAGCGTTGAAATTTTGGGTCATTTTGAAAAATGTTAAAAAATAAGGAATTCAAAAGATGTTTTGAAAAATATTTTAACACCTTGAAAACTAAATTTTAAAAACCCATTTTTGTTAAAAATAGAGTCACCACTTAGTTTTTGAGAAAAATTAAGAAAAATAAAACCGGCTACTGATCTTTAAAACGTTAGCCAGAGAAAGAGGGTTCGGGGGCTAAGGTACGAACCGGAGAAAGTGTTAGGCACCCCGTTCGCCCAACCGTAACGTTGGCCTCTACTAATCATCATTGGTTCTTTAATATAATTTCTCAAATGTAAATAAAAAAAATAGAGATAAAGAGAGAACATTCAAAATTAATTATAGAAAATACATAAAATATGTACATAACACTCCAAAACAAATAAGTGTCAAAAGAAAAATCTTAAATTTTATGTCATGCAGTTTCTATCTAAAGGATATATGAAACACATACCCACATGCAATAATGTTGAAACAACTTAAACTAACATGATTTGATTAAAAAAATATGCATAAAATTACCAACGTTATCTAAGCATGAATTGTAAACAAAAATAAAATATACAATTGTGAAACAAAACAATTAGATCCTAAACCAACATGTACAATATGCATTTTGTCAAGTTATTTAGAATGTTTGAAAAAAATATGCACAAATCCTACGTTAAAACTAAAATAATGAAACTTAATAACATATCTTTTCTATTTAATAAGCAAACATCTAGAATTTTAATTTGGATGAAGAAAGAACAAGATTTGCAAAAGACTAATTAAGTCAAAAATAAGATGGTAGAAAAATACTTATTCAAACTACTTAAAAGAAAACTATTTACAGTTTATGTTTTGGAACAAATCAAAGAGAAATAAAAGAAATAAAATAAACGAAAGAATTTTAATTACACTACCATTTAAAAGATAAAAGAAAAAGAAAAACAACAAACCTAAAAGACTTTTTGTAATTTTTGTAGTTAATAAAAGAAAGCAATATGAAAGAAAAATTAATCTAATAAAGGAAGATTTTAAAAAGTAAAGAAGATGTGAAGATTAAAATTTTCATATTTTTCTTAGAAAGAGATTAAAAGAAAAAGAAACGAAAATGGAAGAAAATAAAATGAATGGCAATGGAAAAGGCAGATTTAAAAGGAAATATTATGATATTATTTAAATATGAAAATTTGTTTACAAGTTTTTTGTAGTTTTTGAGTTTAATAAAATGAAGAAAAATAAATGCTATAAAGGAAATTTAAAGCTAATAAATAAAATGCTAGAAAAAGAAAGATTAAAATAATGCTAGAAAAGAAAATTATACTAAGAAAAGAAAAGAAAATGAAATAAGACCATTTTAAATGAACATTAGAATAATACTTAAAAGAAAATGAATATTGAATTAAAAGAATAAGAAAAGAAGAAATAAAATGCTTGAATATTAAAACAATGTTAAGAAAAAGGAAAGAACATTAACCTAATATTATAAAGAAAGAGAATAAAATAAATGGTATATTGAAAGAAAATTACATTCAACTAAAGAAATGAAGCACTAATATTGAAGGAAGATACAACATTAGAAATAAAAATGAAATCTACATTACAAAGAAATGAGAAAAAAAAAGAATGTGAAATTACAAAAAACTTAAATTACTTTAAAAGAAAATGAAATGTACTAAATGAAATTAATACCAAGAGATTAAAAGAAATTAATTATAACTATTTTAATTATCAAGTATGAATAAAGTAATGACAACTATATCCGTATGAATGTAGGTGGATTATTATAATAATTAACAATATTAATTAGTTGCAATTGTTAGGAGTATTAGCAAAATTTAATGATTTGACTAAGTTTTAATTCAAATAAGCAAGTAAATAAATAAATAAGTAGGCTTAAATGAAATGAAGCATTAGGGCGTAAATAAAACAGCTGATAAGTAAAGCAAGAACGTAAGTAAAAGAAAGATATGAATCGAAATTGAATTTTAACCCGATCACTCCAAGAGAGAGGAGATGGAGTTAAAAGGATCGGGGATCCAAGCAGAATACCTGGATTGTCGGGGAATTCTCAAGTTAGTAGAATGAACTCCAATTGTCCAATCCTCGGGTGATGATCCAAGCAATGTGGCTTAAAATTAAATTTATCGGAAAAAAATCACGAATTAATAGGTCGAGTTAAGACCTAAAAATTCGGGACGAGTTATGAGATAAAAATAATTAAAAGCCTAGTTACGGCTTAAAATTAAATTTATCAGAATAAAAATTACCGTACAGAGATGAAGTAGCAAAAATGAGGTTAAAATAATTATCATATTTGCAAAATGCAAGCAAAAATAACATACGTATAGTCAATTATGCTAAAAAACATAAGAAAATAAAAT
>JAOTRH010107288.1:0-15550 GCA_034768845.1 Heliamphora exappendiculata | reverse complement strand
TCATTCTCTGCTCTGTTTCGTCTCTTCATCTTCCCCTGTGGGATGACAGCATATATAGCCCTCCATTATGGAGGGGGTTACAGGAAAATTAATAGCCACTCATGGCTATTGATTTCAGAATTCAATTGCAATTGAATTCTGCTATTGAATTCTAGAATTCAATGGCCAATGAATTCACAGATTCCAACACACTCAACGGCTTACTTGATGAATTCAACTCACTAGCAATGCTATGTAACCAGAAATAAAATTCAAAAAAATACACATAAAGTGATTTAGATGGTTAAAATTCACTTGAAATGTGTTCTCATCCTACTAACTATGAATTTTAACTATTCAAATTATTTTCTTAGTACTTTTTTAAATTTTATTTCTAGGTTCATAGCATTGTTGTTTAATTCACTCAAAACAACAATTTATGCTCGCGATGGTCCTATTACATTCTCATGAGCTCTTGCTTCTTTATTAATTGCTGAAGATTTACATACCTCTCAAACAGTTTCACTGAATTAATCATATGTTGGATTTATTAAATTGTTAGAGTCAATTAGTTGAGAAATTAGTTAAAATTAGTTAGTAAATAGATTAGTTAAAGTCGGCTAGTAACAACTAAGGATACTTCGTATAAATACAAGAGTGTAACGAAGAAAAGAAATAAGATTGGATTTTTCTATTTACTTAGATTTAACAAATAGGTCATCTTTATCTTTAATTTACTTATTATTCAACAAAAATAAACCAACATTGTATCACACGGATTATTTCTCGCTATATAATTGAATTGGAATATTATGTAGGTAATATCACATAGTGTTCCAAGAGTACTGAATAATTACTTTAATTTTTTATGGTTGATGCCAAGCACCGTTTATTAGACTATGATTACTAAGGTAATAGAGATTAAAACTAATAATATCAATACGTTTTTAAATATAAAGCTATTAATTTTATAAATATCAATGTATTTTATACAGATATTTATATTTTTTTTTCTATTATATATGGCCAAATAGACATAGGCTAACATGTACTATTTTAGACTAAGTATAACTTATTAGGCGGTGAATAATAAGGTAATAGAGATAAAATAAATCAATATTAAGATATTTTTAGAGTTTAACTATTAATTTTATAAATATTAATACATTTTGTATAAATATCTAAATACTTTTTTTGCCCAATTAACAATGGTTAACATATTTTATTTTAGAGTAACTTGTTATTGTTTATAGAGTAATTATTAGTAAATTTGGAGCATTATATATCATTAAATATGTGATGTTTTATTTAATGATATAATAGAAAATGCTCCAGAATAGATGATATTAGTTTAAATTTGTTGGATAGGTTGGAAAAAAGGTAAACTATTTAGTTATATTAACTATTTTTATTTGGCAAGAATACTGCATAAGCAATAACATATAGTACTGCAAAAATATTTAATAATTCTTGAATTAAATGGCGCTCTCACTTAAGAATGTAGTAAAAAAAATATTTTTAATGTGACAATATTATTAATTTTTTGTTAATTTGGTGAAATAGAAAGAATAGCACAATTAAGTGTACATATATTCACTTTTTGATCTAAATTTTTTATTTTTTCAATTTATCATTGATAAAATAAATCTAAAAGTATAATTATTTTAACTAAAATTGAATTTTTTATACCAAAAACGAAAAAGCCACTTAAAATGGCAATTTTGTTTTTTCTAAATATTTTTTTTTTTGATTATTTTTTTATTTTTTTATTTCTCATAATAAATGTTTTTTAAAAATATTATCCTTTAAACTAACATAAATTTTTTTATTAAAATTTTAAAAAAATTATCCCATACTTTGGCTTTCGCAAGTCTAGTCGCTCCGTACATTTTGAAACATATTTTAACTTTTGGACCGGAGTAGTTTAATTTTGTCCATTTTGAGTTAAAAATAGTGGAGTACTTTTATAATTTGGGTTATTTATTTTATTGTTCTCATTGTAGATTTTTTATGTAAAAAAATTTAAATTAATTTAATATAGTTAAATATTTAAATAATTTATTTTTTATTAAAAAAATAAAAAGCTTCACAGTTAATCTTTTAATATAAATATATTTTATTCATATACTTAATAATATTTAATTAATTTAAATTTTTATATAAATATTTTATTTATTAAAAATAATAAAATAAATAATTCAAGTTATCAAAATAAGTCTATTTTAAGCTAAAAATAGGTCAAATTAAACCGGTCAATCTATTACCAGACTAGTAAAAGGATGGCCCCTTTTTGTTAAGAAAATTTTCATCCTAAACTTCCATGCAAAATCCTCTGGATAAAGATGTGGTCGTAGCATTTTTTTAAAGTCTTATATTTTAGGTCATTTGTAATTAAAACGCATTTTGATAAGTCATTTATTTTAAAATAATAGATATACAATCAGACATGTACATGTTTGGTAAAGTTTATAATTTTTTATTTATTTATGATAAATAAAAAATATATTTTTATTTATTTATATTAAAAAATAAAAATAAAAATATATTTGACACATATAAATGTTTGAAATGCAGTAATTGAAGATTACGGATAAATATAATAGTCGAAAGTGATGATGAAAAATAGTGCTCAGAGGTAGTGATCAAAAGTATTAACTGGTAATACTTGCAAGAGGTAGTATGGTGGACAGAGGTAGTGGCCATGTATGGTCGTTGGAGAAGATGGCCGAATGTAGTGTTCAGAGTGAGTGATTAGAGATGGTGACAAGATGGTGGTCGAACGTAGTGATTAGATATGTTAATCGAGAATGATAGCAATGGGTAACAATGGTAGTTGGAAGTGGAAGTCAAATGTAATGATCGTAAATAATGGTTGAATATGGTAATCGTATGTGGTGGTCGGAGATGATGACCGAAGAGAGTAACCGAATGTAGTAGTCGAATGTGGTGGTCAGAGTTGGTGGTCGGAGATGATAGAAGAAGAAATATATAATGAAAAATTAATTATAAAATAAGTGAAAATATATTTTCGATTTATAAGAATTTAGTAAATTTTAAAAATTATTTATAATTTTTTAAAAATAAAAATAATTTTCAAACAAGTTTTTATTTACAATTTATAAAAAAATTAAAAATAAAAATAGAAAATATAAATACTACCAAATAGGTCCTAATATTTAATTTTTGTATATATATATTTATTTATATAACCTTATCCTTTTGGATTTGATGCCAAATATTGTGAGAATATTTTGCATTTCTCTTTCTTTATGACGCCAAGATGTTTCCTAATTAGCATTAATTGTGATTTAACCTTTCTAGGCAGGAATTCATTTCTCTGGTATATCCTATGTGAGCTAAATTTTGAGAGATTTTGCTTATTTTAGTCCTTTTTGAGTTATTTTATTTTATTTTTTAATTAAATTTTTATATTTTTTAAAAATTATTTTGATGAAATCAACCGAAAATAAAAAAATTCATATTATATGAATTTTTTATTAAAAATAAAAATAAGAAATATTAAATTTAACTCATTGATTTATTTTAGCTTATATTTATTTTTTTTTATGAATTTTTAATATTTTAATTAAAATTCTTTATTTTTTGACTTGTCTTAATAAAAGAAATCAAAAAATACATAGTAATTCAATTAAATAACAAAAAAATTACTAAAAATAAAAATAATTAAATAAAAAAATTAAAAATTAAAAAAATAAACAATTATGGATTTAGTCAAAAGTGATGAGATACTACTATACATCAAACTAAAGATACAAGTCCCAATAGAAGCTGCTAGAATATTGCTTTTGTAAATCTAACTAGTTAAAATTGGTAAAAAAATCATTCTACCCAAACCAATTTGTTGAAATTTGGGCTACAACAAAACCTAAAGATTATTTCATTTTGCATTAATTATTATTTTCATCTGATGGTAGACTATTTTGATGCAGAAAGTGTTGGATGAGAGCATTTGTACTTTATAACCACATGCTACAATAATGTGTTATTAATTTATGGTGTGAAATAGGCTCCACATTAAAGATTTTGATTGACTACTTTGATTGTTTTTTTTAATTTTTTAACTAAAAATACTAAAAAATTAAGATTAGCAAAAAATAAAAAGTAAAAAAGCTAAAAAATCAAATCAAAACAAAAATTCTCAGAAATTTTTATTCAAACTCCCATAATTTTTAAAATACAATAATACTTTTAATTCATAACTTATTTTCTACCATTATCAACAACATATAATTATTAATATCAAATATATAAAAAAATAAAATTGTTCACTTTGAATAAAAAATAAAAAATTTAATTTTTTTACCCAAACAATTAATTTGAAAAAAGCTAGCTCAAAAGCTAAATTATCAAACAACTTAACTTGAGCCCAATTTAGCTTTTTGGCTACCTAAAAAGTAAAAAAATTAATTTTTAAGCTAATTACCAATTGAGACCATGTGTCTATGATGATCTATCGGTGGTATTTGGTATTACTGAAAGTATTAGCTTATAAATTATAATTTGTAGTAAAAATTATGAGTGCTTAGTAAAGATTATATTTTGTAGCTAAAATATAAAAAATTAGTTATAAATTATTGCAAAACTCGTGAGTATTTAAAAAATTTATAACTTATAATTAAAATTAATAATAAAAAATTTAAAATTATTAGCAATAGTTTTGCCAATCACCAGATCAATATATTGGCAAATATCTAACTTTTATTGCTCAAATTTGTTTACCATGGCAATATAAACTTATAGCAAAAGTCGTGAGTATTTAAAAAAATTATAATTTATAATTAAAATTAATAGTAAAAAATTAAAAATTATTAACAATAATTTTACCAAACACTCTATCATTATATTGGTAAATATCTAACTTTTAGTGCTCAAATTTGCTTACCATAGCAATATTGAGGATTACTTTGGCTTGCTGTGGCTTTCAAATTTTTTAGTTTAAATTTTTTCATTTTAGTTAAAATGTTTATAAACGATGAAACTTTGTCTTGTTTAGTTTAAAAGATTAATGTTATCTTTTAATTTATTAACTTTTGGAAAAGTTTTGTTTGATCATAGAGAAGTTTTTTTTTCTTTTTGCTTTTAAATGATTTTTTTGGCCCTAATATAGATTAAAATTATAGAATTATATTTATGAAGATTAATTTTAACTTTTCATGAAATTGCAAAAATAAAAGGGTAAAAACTAGGTTTCTGGCTTTTTTAAAGACCAAACAAATGAGATCTTTTTTCCGATTTTTTGATAAAAAAAATTCAATAAGTCAACTTAAAAGTAAACTTAGAGACGAACCATAAATTTTCTATAAGGTGTTGTTTCATGTAATATAAATTTTAAAAGAGAGAGTCTATATATACAGACGACGATTGACCAACTGGTTATATATAAGACATGGGAATTTAAACTATAAGTACTCGTGATTAAAATTTTGAGAATAGAATTTTAATTCGTGTGTCTTATTTATACGCAAATAAATATTTTATTTTAAAAACAACCTTATCCATTTGTCCCTCAAGTTAAATTATTGAGTAGCTCAAGTATGGTGTCCAACTCAAAAGTGATTGATTCATATACAGTGAGACAGTACATTTTATATTGGTGTTTTGCCCAGTAGCAAAAGAGGTATCATTTGGTGAGCAACTCTCTAAAAACAGCCAATAATTTCCCTCATAGTGGCCATAAATTTGGAGGAAATTTATAATCTTAAAGTGGAAATTAAATTTCATAATCAAGTTAGGCCACCAGACATAAGTCATTAGGGGACCCATGGGTAGTGGGAAACCAGCTCATATCTTTAGCAGCTGCCAATCAGGGCATTTCCAACTTCCTTTTGACAGTACTATTTTAACCCTTTCAAGTGATGATGTATGGCTCCATTCAAATATTCTAGCTAAATTTCATCAAGATTGTCGGTAAATTTTAAATATATATATATATATTTTTTATTATTTAAAATATCACTATTACTCCTTATAAATTAACCCCATTAATTTACTAACAAAATAACTATCATTTATCTCAATTTTCTAACCAAACAACTCTTACCAGGGCCGTCCCTCACCGCACTATCATCCCAAACTCCAGCACCACCGCACACACCAGTGTCGTCGCCCCCTTCAAATTTGAGACGCCATTAACGAGCTTGGTCCTAAGTTCTTAGTTGATGGCATTAAAACCTCCATTAATGCAACCTTTGTACACAGACCCTTGAATCAGCCATTTTCTTTATCGAACCCATAGTTGCTTCCCTCAATTCTTCAATTCCATAAACTCTATACTTATCCAAACAAACTAAAACATCAGCCACCAATTCCAAATTCATCTCCTTCTTCAAAATCCTCTTCCCTTCCCTACCCTTCCTAATCTCTCCTCCTCTTCATCTCTTCCCAACCCCCTTCTTCTTCTTCTTCAAGAAATTAGCCTCTCTATAACCCCAAAACCCAATTACTAAAACCAGAAAAAACCCATAAATCCCTAACCCAATTCCCAACCAATTGACATCACCTTTTCGATTGGGATTCCGATCGAAAGACAGAAAAAAAATCAATTGTGTCAGCTAAGGAAGCTTTGAAACGAAAAGAAGATGGTTTCGAATGGCTAGGTGTTGTTCCCGACGAGTATGGAGGTCGGTGGGTAGATCTGGAAAATTGGTGGCAGCGACTAGGGTCTTTCTGGTTTAGTGATGGTGGAAAGGCCGACAGTGGTTGGCATTGATGGAAGTTGGCTCAGGTGTTGCAAGAGTTGTTGAAGGTCGGAATGGGTGCCGGCCGGATTTGTTGTTGGAGGTCGGCTAGGGTTTGTGAAGGTGGGTGGTGGTGCAGTTGATGTGGTCATCAACGATTGCTTCGGGTCCCCGATAACGGCTTTAGGATTCCTAATACCGATTTTGCCGGAGATGGTGACGGAGCTTACGATGGGTGCAAATAGGTCTGGGGAGAAGGGGCTAGGATAGAGGTGTAAAAACGGTTGTGGGCGGTTAGATATGATACTGTGTGCAGGTTCAGCCCGGCTTAAAAAAAAGTTTGGCCTGACGCGAGTTCGAAGACATGTTTTTTGAGCCTGGGTATGCCCTTGAGCCCGTGGGCCAGTCTTGGAGTCCTGATTCGGTGGCCCTCCCAGTGGCCCATCCCTTTGCTTGGGTTTTGAATCATAATGTCTCTTTTTGGCCCGACCTAACCCGACTAGAACTTCAACGGCTAGTTTTGAGAATCAACAACTTGGATAACTTAAGATTCAAATGAACGAATGAGATTAAAGAGCCGTTAGGCCCGGCCTAGCCAGCGGTAATTCTAAATTTTTTTTAAAAATTAGATTTTCTCCCTATAAGTAGGGCTATTTGTATTTAATAAAATTCATTACAATTTCATACTCTCTTATTTTTCTACTTTCTCACTCTCTCCGGATAACTTGAGATTCGAATGAGCAGATGAGATTAAAGAGCCGTTAAGCCCGACCTGGCCAGCAGTAGTTCTGAATTTTTTTAAAAAATTAAAATTTCTCCCTATAAGTAGGGCTATTTGTATTTGATAAAATTCATTACAATTTCATACTCTTTTATACTCGATGATATTCGATGAAAATTACAACTGTTAGCGAATTAAGAATTGAAAATCAAAAATCAAGATTAAGATCAAAAGTTCTAATCGATCACGATTAAGATTAAAGATTGAAGTTTTTTTAATTTAGTTTGATTTATTTTATGCAATTTTTTGAAGTATTAAATTTATTTTGTAATTTTTTTAATTATAATTTATTTCTTAAAAACCTGTATTAGTTATTATTTATAAAATATTAACTTCATTAAAATTTTAAATTTATTTTAATTTTATAAATTATAATATTTTACTTTATTAAGTTTATTTATGGATCCAAATGTAATATTTTTTTTATTAACGAAAAAGAAAATATTTTTACATTTTTATCAAATGGTTTTAATCATATTCCTCCAAATCCTAATCTACCTACTGGCTCATCATCATCTGTTGCTGCATCTGCATCTAGTTCTACATCTAATAAAAATGCGTCAAATGTTTGGAAATTTTTTAAAAATTTTTTTGAAAAAAATTCTGATGACACCATAATTGTTAAAGTTAAATATAAAATTTATAATAAACGTATCCGGGTAACACATCAAGTGGTACTAGGTACTTAATTAGACATTCAAAAAGTCATCTAAAAAATGCACCTATTAATTTGAATACACAAATTGGTAAGAGTTCAACGAAAAATATTTCTAATTTTTCTTATGATCCTAAACGTTCACAAAATTATATTATAAAAAAGAAACATCCATTGTCTATGAGTGAAGAACCAGAATTTGAATGTATGATACAAGGGGTATTTTCGCTTCAATCTCAATATTTTTTTAGAAATACTACTAGAAATAGGATTTTGCATAAATTTGAAAAAATTAAAAGAGTTGTCAGATTTATTTAAAAATTTAAAAAGGTAAAATTTGTTTAATTTATGATTTATGGACTGTTCAAAATAATACATAATACAAATGTATTACTGCACATTTTATCGATAATGAGTAGAATTTATGTAAACATATTTTTTCATTTAAATTTATAGATTTTTTCTACACCGGTCATAGTATAGATATAGCTATTAGACAAGAAATATGTGCATGTGGTATTCGTCAAAAAATATTTTCTATTATTTTAAATAATACTTCTTATAATAATAAATGCGTTAACTATTTAAAATGTCATTTGGAGCTTTCATTATTTGATTTTTTATTTCATATTCGTTATTCTGCACATATTTTAAATTTAATTATTAAAGTAGTGTTTCAATATTATAATGATTCTCTTGTTAGAGTTAGACTAGCTGTAAAATGTACAAATAATAGTGCCAAAAAAGTTAACCTTTATAGAAAAATATATAATGAAAAAAATATAAAATTTAAAAAATTACAACATAATGTAGGAACTAGATGAAACTATACATATAATTTATTACAAATAGCAATAAATTAAAAAAAGGTAATTGATTTATTTTTTAAAATTAATCAAGTAACTAATTTTACTCTACTAATTTCGGATGATTGGAAAAATATTAATTATATAAAAAAATTTATAAAATTTTTTATGAATCAACAAAAGTATTTTTTTATAATTATACCCATACTACTCTATTTGTTTTATAACAATTAAAAATAATAATATAAATATTTATTGAATATTTATCTGATGAAACGCATTTTCATATAATATTAGTTATGAAAGATAAATTTGATAAATATTATGAAAAAATAATACATATTTTTAGAATAGTTTTAATATTAAATTCTAGGGGTAAAAATGTTGATTTATCGTATTTTTAAAAAATAATTTATAATAATACATATTTATTAGAATCAATAAATGAAACACTTAAAAATTTATATAATGAATATATAATACTGCAATCATCACAAACGTCCACCAAGATTTCATCTCGAAGTCGTATGGATGATTGACCATTAATTAAAATGAGAAGACTATCAGAGACTCATTGGAGTTCTATAACTGAACTGCAACGATATTTTAACGCAGTAAAGAGTATAAATAATTTTTTTTTAATATTTTAGAGTATTAAAAGCAATACGAGGTATCGTAGCCAGTCTTATTCGTAATATCTCGTGATATTCTTGCAGTTCCTATCTCTACAGTTGCTTTCGAAATAGCTTTTAATACAGATGGATGGGTTCTTAATGAGTATAGACCGAAACTGACGCTGAATATGGTGCAAGTTTTGATGATCTCACGCGACACAATCTACGCATTAAAAAAAATACAAGAAATGAACGAAAAAGATCGATTGCAAGTTGACTTGGAGGATATAACATCTGGATTGGCTGAAGAATTGTCAGACTCAAATTAAATTTTTATATTTTGGATATGTAATTTTAATGTCTTTATATTTGTAATTTACTAATTTTATATTTTATTTGTAATTTTAAGTAAAGAATAATGTAAATAATTGTTTGACTTATACGTGCCAACCTAATTGGGATATACTTGACCTATAATGATACAATTTTTCTATTCTTTTTAAGTGTATAATATACTTATAAAGTGTAAAATCTAATGTTTATGTAATTGTTCAAGTTTGATTTTTGATTAATAAAATTTATATTACACTTAATTATTTCAAGTGTTCAAGTTTATTGTATTTAAATTATCTAATTATTTAAAGTGTTTAAACTTATTGCAAAAAAATAATAAATTTATAATAAACTACTAATTAACTATAATAATATAAATTATAAACTTATAATAAATTAATAACTTATAATAAATTAATAAGCTTATAATAACTAATAATATAAACTATAAAATATAAATTTATAAAGTAATAATAATAAACTTATAATAATAATAAAGTAACTTGTAAATTTCTAATAAAATAATAAGGTAATAACTTATAAACTTAATAATAATATTAATAGGTTATAATTTATAAACTTATAAAAAAATAAAACTAATATACTTATATTGTTATAAATAATAAATTATCTTATTAATTTATTATAAAGTTTGACTAATAAATTAATAATAAACTAATATAACAATAACTAATAACAAAGAAAAATTTTAACTTATATTATACAAGCTAAAAAAAATTTCTTTTTATTTAAAAAAAGCTCGAACAAAGCTTGAGGCCCACCCAAAAGCCCAAGCTCGAACCCTAGGCCCGAGCCTTATACTTTTGGGCCTGAGCCTACCTCTCCAAAAAAATCCGACCTGAACTGTTGGTGGGAGCTTGACAGGCTCACCTTTGGGCTTGAGCCTACCCTTCGAAAAAAGTCCGATATGAACTTTTGGCGAAAGCTTGACGGGCCCAGGCTGAATTTGGCCTGTTCGAGCCATGACCGAGCTAATTTACACCCTTGGGTTAAGGTAAGAGTCGTGCGGTTGGAGCGGATACAGATAGATATGTGTAGATAGGTCTAGGGAGAAGGTAAATATGGTATTTTTTCTGTTAAATCAATTTATAGTTGATTAGTGGAGGAATTAAACTATTATCAACTATGGTAAAATAAAGGAATGCAGTGGTCGTTTAGAGACTAAGAGAAAAACTGATGATATATTGAAAGTATACATGGAGTTTAGATGTAATATATCAATAATTTTAATGAATAAAAGTTTTGTCAAATATATTTTACTAGATATTGAGTTAATTCTTCCATTGTTTGGCCTTTTTTTTTTCTTTTTTCTAAATCAAATAAATACTTTTTGAGAGGTTGCATTGCTGCTATTAAGTGTTGATAGGTGAATAATTAGGGCACAAGAGAAAAAAGGAGACATATTTGATCTTTTCTCTTTACAAAGAGTTGGAATCTTGGTGTTAGCCTCAGACTTTGAATTGAATCTTTTCTTCAAGTGGGCTTATATATACTAATTGCTTTTTAGGCTTAATAAAATTATCTCCAAGGGTCTCTGTATAGAACATATTAGCTAAAATAGCTAGTTAATGCAAATTTAATAAAATTGAAGCCCTAATATTTATTAAAATTTTGGAGACTCAAAACTTTTGTTTTGTAAGCTTTGACTCAAGGCCCCATGGCTCCATTTGAGATTAATTTAACAAAGATCCATTTTATTTTACCCACTAGTTTACTAACTTTTGTAGAGGCTTTGGATGTTGTTTCTTGTCATCATCTGCCTTTGAGTTGATTCTCTCATCTATCCACAACAGTCTTATCCAAATTTGTCCATTTACCTTGTCTAAGTAGGTAAACAAATTTATTTTTTTAATCCTAAGATTTAAATTTATTACTAAGTCTCTGTTTGGCCTAATTTTTTTTAAAAATCTTTTTACTTAAAAATCTCTTAAAAAACCTATTTATTTGACAAAAAAAAAGTTATCTTAAAAAAACAAACAAACAAACAACTATCCCAAATTAGAGATTACTGGAGTAGACTTTACACATCTCTTGTCCATCTCTTTACGTAAATGCTGACAAGAACCAATAGATAATAGATTTGCTTGTGCATTAGAGATTTAGGACTCGTTTGGGATCAAATTCAAAGATTTGGCTTATTTTTACGTTTTTTTGTACTATTTTTTTTATAAAAATGGTGATATATATATATATATATATATATATATATATACACATTATACTTTTTCTAGTTTGTCTTGATGAGATAAATTAGAAAACATTTAACCAAACAATGAAAAAAATTAACTAAAAACAAAATAAGCAAACATAAATATAGCTTATAAACTAATTTTTATTTTTGTTGAAGTTTTTCTTTATATTTTTACGGTTCATCTTGATTTAAAAAATCCAAAATGCAAAAAATTGAAACTAAAAGAATACAAAATCCCCTAAAAAGGAAAATAATAAGTAACATAAAATAAGCAAATAATTAAGCTATTATCCCAAACAAGCTCCTTTGGTATAGCTTTTAGGTCCTTTCCTGTTTTCTTTTGTTTTGTCTTTTGAAATTTTTTTTTCAAGTTTTGGTTCAAATTCTCATTTTTTAAAAATTTCTTTTTCTATATAGAAACTTAAAATATAAAAAAAAATATTGATTAAAGTTTTTGAAAAAAATACTAAAAACAAAAAGGTCATATTTTGGTCGAAATTAATTAAAATTTTATCTTTTCTAAACTTTTAAAACTTTATAGTTAGTTTTCTACTCTCATGATTACTCCAATCTAGAAAGTAAAAAAAAATTAAATTAAATTACGGTGGAAAACATTACCTAAAACCAAATTAAGAAACCTCAAAAAATAAAAATAAGTTATCCCAAACGAAGCTTTCCCACTTTTAGATCCTTTCAAGTTGCCTAGATGCTTTTACATTAATTTTTGTTTCTTAATTATACAATTTGAGTGGTCATGAGTTTTGATGATGAGAGGGACTTCTTTCTAGTCTTTAATGGACAAGACATTCAGTTAATTTTAGTTAAAATCAATTTATTTTGATGATTTAAGTCAGGGATGAAGCTAGAAATTTTTTTAGAGAGGGTGGAAAATAATAATTTTATTTTTTATTTAATAATAAAAAATAATTAAATTAAAGGGTTATTCAAAAAGTTCTATTAAAATCTAAAGGTGCATTATTAAATATGCCATCGCAATCATTAAAATTAGAAATTCAAATAAAACTTTCATAAAAGTTCTATAGAAAAATATACAAATCATAACCAGAATTTACAAAAATCATAATAAGGAATCCACAATCAAAATATTGGTCAACGAAATTAGAAAAGTATAAGTTAATTTATACTCATCAAATTGATTCCAATCTTAAAAAATTCACATACATATGTCAGTATTTACCAATAACATATAACAAAAAAAAAACAAAAGGAGGAATTTTATAATTTAAGAAAACAAACTTTAAATTTAAAGGAATTTTTTAAAAAAATTTTAAAAATTTTAAAATACATAATTAAGAAAACAAACTTTAAATTTAAAGGAATTTTTTAAAAAAATATTAAAAATTTTAAAATACATAAATAAAATTTGACAAAATTCCAGTTGGGGGATTAGCCCCTCTGGGCCTCATGTAACTCCGCCCATGATTTGAGTTGTTTATACGTTTTAAGTGGTGATGAGTTTCAACGATGTGAGAGGCTTTTCTCCGGCTTTTAATAGACTAGATCGGTTCGGTTCAATTAATTTTAGGCCAAAATCAGTTCACTCTTATTATTTGAGTTGTTTACTATATTATTTTCAATATGTAAATTATTTATGTAAAAACTAAATTTGATAGGATACCATCCGCATAAATTAAAAAAATAAATGGTAAAATTTAAAAACAGTGTATTTTTTAATCAAAGCGTGATTTGTTCCGGTACTTAACGTTATTTGATTAATTAATTTATTTTTTTGTATAAATAATTTATATTATGTGAACAATAAAATATATAAACAACTCAAATGATCGAAATAGATCCCTTTTGAGCTCAAAATTCCTCCAACTAAACCGATCCAATTCATCAAAAAACTTAAAGAGTAGCTCTACCCTTGGATGATCTCTCTTTTCGCATTCCTTGCTATCTTTGGAATAGTACAAGTAAATTAAGCTACCTTGTACTGTATATATAATTTAGTTGCAGCGTTGGAGCTATTTGCTTGGAATGTTTAAAAATAAAGCTTCAAACTAAGGGTTATTTATTTTTTTAAATTTTTATTGAGTTTTTTGAAATGTGGGTTTTAAAAAAAAAACCTTTTTGGAGTTCTATAATAAAGAGAAATTTAAAAAGATCTCAACCTAAAAAGAAGCTAAGGAAAGATAAAAAAAAAAAAAAACTTATTTTCAATAACTATAAAATAATTATTTTAGTGTAAAATAAAAAATTTACTTCTTAAAATTCATCTAATTAGAATATGAGGTCTTATGGTAATTAAGAGGGTTAAGTGGATAGTCCAATATGCCTTTCAATTTGACAAACCAAATAAACAAAGAGTTATATGAGATTATTCATATATTCTCTATTTGGTTTAAGTTTTGTTAGCAGTCTTTTTTTTTGTTTTTGATGAATTTTTAAATTTATTTTGGGCTAATTTTTTAATTTTATCGATTCATTATAATAACAAAAATTTAAAAGTATAGCTGTTTTGAAAAAGATGAAAAAAATTACTAAAAATGAGAAAAAGCAACATAAATGCCTTAAGTGACCTTTTTTCATCTTATCTAAATTTTTTTTATTTTTTGCTCAAATAGTTTTACTTTTTTGGTTTCTTGTAGGAGAGAAATATAAAAAGTATGATTATTTAAATTAACATAAAAAATTTACCCTAAAAAATGAAAAAAAAAATCATATAAAAAAAAACTACAGCGTAAGGTTAAATCTCAGCTTCCTTAACCCTCAAATAACCTCAGCCAAAAGTGCTAATAGGTTGAAGTTGTTGGATTTGGGCTGTGTTGATGAGGCCCATCAGAGAGAATCCCTGATTTGACTCTTCTGGATCCAATCCTATTGCCTCATTAAAAAAATGTCAATCACATGGGTATGCTTGTCAAGCAAAAATAACCTTGGCATTCTTTTGTGATTCTTCAAGAGCTTTGGACAAAGTAAAATGTTTTGGACACTAACCACAAAAATTTAAAAAATTTGATCCTGATCATTTACATTGGAATGACTAAAATTATGTAGTATTAAATTTATGTGGACAAATTTTTATGATTAAAAATCCGTATATATAGGTCATGTTTTGAGTTATGAATTAGAAAATTGGACTAGAGTATTAGTCCAAATGACTACTTAATCCTACGTATGTTTATTAAAATAATAATTTGTCTAATTATTTTGAAGAACTCACAATTTCATGGATGGAGAGATAATAAGTCCCATAGGAAAGAGGGATGTTGAGTCCAAGGATTGTAAGAGATATGTGACTAAAGCTCATGTTATTACTTGTTTTAACATAAAATATTTTATGATAAAATATTGTGGTGTTCATGGTTTTTAAGGGTTTGAGGATTAGGGGCTAAGATTTGGAGTTTGGAATTCGAGAGTCAAGAATCCATGATTACGGCTGGCTTTGCCGCGATTCGCTGCAGCTTGTGTCCGCTCCTACGGACGCGGCGCTGATTGAGCAGTATGT
>JAOTRH010107277.1:0-15551 GCA_034768845.1 Heliamphora exappendiculata | reverse complement strand
GAGGCTTCGAGTTTTGACTCATCGATGTAGGATCCTAGACTATGTTGTCTTTAAAGGGTGCTACGTGCAATTTTACGATTTTTTACTGGTTGAAAATGCTTACATATCATATTGTATGTTTTAAACTATGTTTTTTGGGTAAAAAGAAAGTTTTTTTGTGCCTTTCTTGGTTTATTACCTGTTGTGAGGTGTTATGGATTTGGCAAGAAGAACCTTTGGGGTTGGACTCGCGGTGTTATGGGTTTGATGAGAGGAACCTTGTTAGGTTAGACTCACGTCTGTGTATTTAGATTTTAATGTGATAATAAAGAAAGACCATGTTGAGATGTACAGATTGAGTAAATTTGGGCACGAGTTGCTCCTCGGTGAAAGACAGGAAAGTTGTGCAAGATGGGTTTCTCTGCCCGTCGGCTAGTGAACCAGGGAAGGACACAGGTCGTGTCGGAAGTATAGGGTGTCCAGTTACTTCACGGGCCTCGTGATGGCTAGGTGGTGGCAACGTGATGGGGTCTATATGCCTGTTCGGCATCGGTGCCTATGTTTTAAAATCACGAGTTGGTAGAATCACATAGATGTGATGGTAATATGTGTGTGTGCGTGCATGTGTACGCATTGGTAAACTTGGGGTTTTTTGTAGTAAAACTATTTCGAGTTAACTTTATACTATGTGATTGCATATCTTGCTTTATTGTATCATAGTCTGTTTCTATTGGGCTTCGGCTCACATTGTGAGATTTGTTAAAATCTTTTTTTCAGGTGTTGATGATAATGTGGAGTTGATTTAGATGTGCTCGTGGTGGCAGGAAGACTGTTATATAGTTTTCCTTTTTGTTATAGAAACATGTATTCATGTATGTCTTGCCTATTTCTGAAGGCATGCTTTATAAGCCTTGAGGCTATATATTATAAATGTATGGACATGTATGCATGTTGCATTGAGAGTGAACCTTGGGTACTCTTTTAACTCTAAAGGCTGTATTATTTTTGGATGATTGTTTTATCAGTAAAACTCTATCTTTTTACAAAAATGGTGGTTTGGTGGGCTTTTCACGTGACCCTGAATTTTGGGGCGTGACAATTTGGTATCAGAGCTCTGGGTTCAAACACCTAAGAGCCATGGGAAAAGGGTGCATCACTTGGTGAGGATGACTGCGTATGCTTGCGTACATGTGTTTAAGTGTTTTTATGACATGCTAGTAGCTTGTTGAGCATGATAGGTTGTGTTTATGTGGGTATGGAGATGGGGCCTCAAGATTGATTAGTCTTTCCTTAGGGAGTTTGGATTAACAAATTTGGAAACCAAGTTAGAAACGCATTTGGCCGACATGTTTTCTAGCAAGGAATCTGAATAGGTTATCCAAATGGATGCGTCTGTCTTGTTGGTTCTCCTCAGTATGTGAGATGCATTTACGAAATCTTAAATGGCTATGTGTTAGCATGTTTATGTGTGTTATGTTTTTTATGTTAGTAACAACATGCTATAGGAAAGCTTATCCTGTTATATTGCCTTTATATAGAACTATGTCCATGCGGGGAGGATGGGGACGGGGTTGTGGCCAAGGTCGTGCGCATGTCTAGGTTCCGAAAGAAGAGGACTTTCATACCCCGCAGGAACAAGTGGGTGGTGTTGACATTGTACAGGAGATGTTGGCTACCATGAGAGTGAAGGCTGAGGCAATTAGGGCTGGAGTGAGGGCTCCTGAGCCAAGGGCCTCTGTGGCAATTAGGGACTTCCGGCCATTGGATCCTCCAACTTTTTCTAGGAAACCAGACCCCAAAGTTGCTATCGAGTGGTTGAAAGTAACCACGACAATTTTAGACACTCTACAGATTGAGGAGGATGTTTTGCGTGTTAAGTTGACAGTGTTCCAACTTCAGGAGGAAGCAAGAGAGTGGTGGAAGTTTTCCAAGACTACGGTGGATGACACGTGGGCCGCTTTTACGAGGGTCATCTTAGAGAAGTACTTTACGAGTTCTTTGAGATATACATACTAAGAGGAGTTTCTTTCCCTTTTTCAGGGGAACCTTACCGTGGTCCAGTATGAGGCCAAGTTCATGAATCTTTCGTGGTTTGCCTCTGAGATGGTGCCAATGGAGGAGTTGCGCACTAAAAGGTTTGAAAGGGGTCTCCGACCTGTTATCAAGGATAGAATTACAGCGCTGGGGTTATGTGTTTACATTGAGATGGTGGAAGCCGCTATCTAAGTAGAGAACTCAATGGCGGAGAGCCGCATAGCTAGGGAGAGTAGGGGCCAACAGAGTGATGGAGGTACACAGTTCTAGGGGCGCGAGAAAAAGAGCCAGTGGTCGTCTTGATCGAGTTCCTGTTCAGTGGGATTGTACCAGCTGCAATTTTCTATGCCTGCACCTTCAGTAGCCTTTATAGGAAAGTCAGAGCAGAGAGAGGTCACTTGTTATCGATGCATATAGTTAGGACATCGTTCATATGAGTGCCTGCTGAGGGGCCAGGTTCAGAGTTTAGCGCAGTTGCAGTCACAGTCGCAGGGGAGAGAGCCACCTGTATGTTATGGGTGTGGTCAGCCTGGGCATGTTCGTAGTTACTGTCTCTGAGGAGGGAGTGATTAGAGTGCGATGAGAGTTTCAGTTGTTCCATCGGCACAGAGACGGCAGACTTCGCAGCAACCTAGGGCTCAGACATCTAGGTTTACAGAAGGAGGTGCCTCAGTACAGTCTGCGAAGCTGTCGATGGCTCAGGGTTATAGTGGGTAGGCTAGATCACCGCAGGGTGGAGCTTCTGTTTTCGCTGACCCCAGTACTTCCAAAGCACTTGTTACGCCCGATGCTACAGCTACTTCATCTATGATAAGAGGTACTCTCCTAGTGTATAGCTCATGGGCCAGTGTTCTTATCGACACATGAGCATCACATTCATTTATTTCCTCTGGTTTTGCATCTGCATTGGGATTGGAGATAGACTCATTGGGTAGTACTTTGAGCGTAGAGACCCCAGTCAGTGGGAATGTAGTGTTGAGTAGAGTTTGTAGATCCTGCGAGTTGGGGGTCGCCGATCGTTGTTTAGCGTTTGATTTTATTATTCTAGACATGACCACGTTTGATGTCATCCTAAGGATTAACTGGCTGACTGCCTACCGTGCCTTTATTAATTGCGATCGACGGAGGGTATCAATCTGTACGCCTGAGGGTGACTATTTTTGTTTTGAGGGTGATCGGGATGAGGGTTTGGTGTCTATGCCAGGTGTTGATTGGAATCGAGGGAATTTGGGTTTCCTCTTCTCTGCTCTCATGTTGGATGAGCCAGTTGAGGTTCGAGAAGAGTTACCCCATGTGGTTTGCAACTATTCAGGTGTCTTTCTTGGCGATCTATTTGAGTTGCCACCGAGTCGTGAGGTGGAGTTCTCTATTGATTTGGTTCCTGGAGCTGCTCCCATTTTTATGCCATCCTATCGTTTTGCACCTGCTGAGTTGCGAGAACTCAAGGTACAGCTTCGGGAGTTACTTGACAAAGGGTTTGTACGCCTGAGTATGTCGCCGTGGGGAGCTCTAGCTCTTTTTGAGAAAAAATTGATGGGTACTTGAGATTGTGTATTGACCACCGGTAGCTGAATCAGGTAACGGTGAAGTATAAGTATCCTATGTCGAGAATTGACGACTTGTTTGATCAGCTGAAGGGGTTGAGTTGCTTCTCGAAGATTGACTTGAGGTCGGGGTACCACAAGTTGCGGATTAGGGACGAGGACATAGCGAAGACCCCCTTTCGGACTTGTTATGGTCACTATGAGTTTTTGGTTATGCCGTTAAGCTTGACGAACGCTCCTGTGACGTTTATAGGTTTGATGAACCTTATCTTCCACCAATGTCTAGACAGCTTTGTGGTTGTGTTCGTGGTGATATTCTTATCTATTCACCCATGAGGGAGATGCACGAGGAGCATCTGTGCGTTGTTTTACAGCTTTTGAGAGAGCATCGCTTGTATGCGATGTTCGACAAGTGTGAGTTTTGGATGTCCGAGGTGAGATTTCTTAGGCATGTGGTGTCGATCGATGGAGTGGCAGCAGACTCTTCGAAGACCGATGCAGTGATGGGTTGGGAACAACTGAAGAACATCTTTGAGATCCGTAATTTTTTGGGTTTGGCAGGCTACTACTGGCGGTTCGTGAAGGATTTTTCTAGACTTACAGCGCTAATGACGCGTCTTACGCGGAAGGGAGTCATGTTCGTGTGGAGTGAGTCCTATGAGTCGGAATTTCAGGAGTTGAAAATGAGATTGACTAGTGCACCAGTGTTGATTATTCCTGAGCGAGGTTTAGGGTACACAGTGTATTGTGATGCATCACATGATGGTTTAAGTTGCATTCTGATGCAGGAAGGTAAGGTTGTGGCCTATGGATCTAGGAAGTTGAAGACACATGAGAAGAACTATCCGACATATGACTTAGAGTTGGCAGCCGTAGTCTTTGCCTTGAAGACCTGGCGTCACTATCTCTATGGTGAGAACTTTGAGATTTTCTCATATCACAAGAGTTTGAAATACTTATTTTCGCATAAAAAACTTAAACTTGCGCCAACGACGTTGGATGGAGTTTTTGGAGGACTTTGACTTTGACTTACAGTACCACCCGGGGAAGGCCAATGTGGTGGCTGACGTTCTTAGTAGGAGATCTCATGGGTCGTTAGCTTCTGTGGCTATATGTGAGTGGGTCATGCTTAGAGAGATTGGAGAGTTTGACCTGCGTTTCGGGGAAACTGTGAGGGGTGCCACCTTATTTTTGGTAGTTTCACGACCTATGTTGGTTGCACGGGTACTAGATGTCCAGCAGACGGATCAGGAGGCTCAGATGATACGAGAATGTATTGCTAGTGGAAGGGACACTACTGGATGGATTGTGAGCTCAGATCAGAGTTTGAGATTTACAGGGAGATTGTTTGTACCAGAGGCGTGCCGAGATGAGGTACTACATGATCTTCATCATTTACATCTTGCAGTGCATCCTGGAGGCACGAGGATGTATCACGATATGCGCCATCAATTCTGGTGGACGGGAATGAAGAGGGATGTGATTCGATTGGTTTCTCGGTGCCTTACTTGTCAGCAGGTAAAGGTGAAATATCAGAGACCAGCAAAGTTGCTACAACCGTTGCCGATATCAGAATGGAAGTGGGAGAATTTCACAATGAATTTTGTATCAGGACTTCCTAGATCGCCGGGACACGATGCTGTTTGGGTGGTGGTTGATAGATTGACGAAGTCTGCACATTTTTTCCCATTCGTGTGAAGGATTCGATGGACAGACTGGGCAGGTTGTATGCCCGTGAGATAGTTCGGCTACACAGAGTACCTGTGACTATTATTTTCGATCGAGACCCGCGCTTTACATCGCACTTTTGGCAGAGTCTTCAGGTGGCTTTGGGGACGAGTTTGACTTTCAGTATTGCTTTTCAACCCTAGACAGACGGTCAGTCCGAACGTACCATACAGATTTTAGAGGACATGTTGAGGGCTAATGTGCTTGATTTTTAGGGTTCTTGAGAAAATCATCCATTGTTGGCAGAGTTTGCATACAATAATAGTTATCAGTCCAGTATAAGGATGGCACCGTATAAGGCTTTGTATGGTAGGCCGTGTAGGTCTCCTGTGTGTTGGATAGATGTGGGAGAGACCACAGCTTTGGGACCAGACTTAGTGCAGGAGATGACAGAGAAAATCACAGTGATTCGTCAACGTCTGATGACAGCTCAGAGTCGCCAGAAGAGCTATACTGATCAGAGGAGGAGACCGATGGACTTTGTAGTGGGGGATCGTATGTTTTTGAAGGTCTCGCCATGCAGAGGTTTGATGAGGTTTAGCCGTAGTGGGAAGCTATCACCGCACTTTATTGGACCTTTTGAAATCCTGGAAAGGAATGGTGTGGTAGCATATTGTCTGGCTTTTCCACCTCAGTTGGCATATGTGCACAACATATTTCACATTTATATGCTTTGAAGGTATGAGCCTGACCCTTCACAAGTTCTAGATTGGGCTGAGCTATGGGTTGATGAGGATGTCACATATGAGGAGCGTCCAGTAAAGATTCTAGACACGAAGGAGCAAGTATTGAGAGGGAGGACCATTACTTATGTCAAGGTTCTTTGGCTTCATCACGGTGTTGAGGAAGCTACTTGGGAGCTTGAGTCTGGAGTTAGTGCTAGATATCCGGAGTTGTTTTTCTTGTAGTCTTGTAGTGAATTTCGGGGGCAAAATTCCTTAAGGGTGTGGTGCCGGGATTTTGGAGTTTTTGGAAATGGTCAAAAATAGAAAATTCAAAAAATATTTGGAAAATATTTTAACACCTTGAAATTCAAATTTTGAAAACCTATTTTTGTTGAAAATAAAGTCACCACTTAATTTTTGAAAAAAAAATTTAAGAAAAACAAAAATAGCTACTGATCTTTAAAACGTTTAACCAGAGAAAAGGAGTTTAGGCGCTAAGGTATGAAACGGGAAAGGTGTTAGGCACCCCGTTCGCCCAATCGTAAGGTTGACCTTTACTAATCATCATTGGTTCTTTAATATGATTTCTCAAATGCATGAAAATAAAAAAAAAAGGAGGTAAAGAGAGAACATCCAAAATCAAATATAAAAAATACATAACATATGTATATAGAATTCTAAAACAAAACAAAATAGAGAAAAATAAAAATTCTAAGTCCTACGGCATGCAATTCTAACTAAAGGATACATGGAATAATCCCGCATGTGATATTACCGAAATAAACTAACTATTATGATTGAATAAAAGAACAAAAATATGCTAAAAATTGCTAAAATTATCTAAACATGAATTGCTGCAAATAAGCTAAACTATTCTAAGTATAACACTAAATTAACATATAAAACATGCATATTCTTAAACTATCAAAAGCATAATCAAAATAAAATATGTAAAAGTCCTATATAAAAAAATTTACCAAAGAAAGATAATGAAACCTAATAACAAGTGTTTTATGTATTAATACGATAAGAGAATATTTAAAGATTTAATTTGAAAGAAAAAAAAAGAAGGAAAGCTTACAAAAGAAAAATTAAACCAAAATAAGAAGGTTTAGAAAATGTTATTAGTAAAAGAAAATCTAACTATTCACATTTTATATTTTAAAAGAAAAAAAAAAGAAAACAAAAGAGAAGAAAATAAAGTCTAGCTTAGAAGACTTTTTATGATTTTTGAGTTTAACAAAATAAAAGAAAAGTACTACGTAAGGAAAATAAAACTACAGAAAAAAAGAAGCTTTATAAGAAAAAGAAAAGAAATACTAATTAGAATATTATAAGAAAATTAAAGCTAATAATAAGAGAAAAAAAAATAAATTACAAAAAAAGAAAATTGCACTATTATTACAAGAAATAAAATATTCAACTAATGCTAAGAAAATAAAGGGGTATTGAATTAATATTACAAGAAAAGAAAAAAAAATAAAATTGTACAATGAAAAGCCTACATTACAAAAGGAAGAAAGGAAAATAAATGAAATATACTAGTAAAAGAAATTAAACTAATACTAAAAAAATAAAAGAAGTTAAATACAACTATTTAACTCAAATGTAAATGTAGTATTAACAACTACATTTACACAAATGTAAGTGCATTATTATAACAATTAACAACACTAACAAGTTGTAATTGCCAAAAATATATTAGTACTAATTTGATGAATTAAAAAACTTAATATAAGTAAACAAATAAATAAAACAAGTAAAATAAGCTAAAATTTGAATTTGAACACAAATATAGAAACTATATAAGCAATGCAATAATGTAGTCAAAATGAGACGAATCAAATTAACCCGGTTACTCCAAAGAGGTAGAAAATAGAGTTAAAAAGATCGAAGATCCAAGCAAAGTACTTGGATCGCTAAAGAATCCTCGAGTCGGGGAATGACAATGGGCAATTCGATTCTCGGGTGACAATCCAAGTTAGGATTTCAGAACTTCGATATCGAAGGCATGGCTCTCTGTACTTCGGTGTTGGGGTTCGGGATTGCTCGGCTACTCGACAGAGGTTCTCTCACTAAATCTTTCTCTAAAAATCTATCCTGAAAAACTATAACGGGGTATGGTATTTATAGAATTCTTCAACCAATGAGATTCTACCACGTTTTGGGATATGTCAGGCCATTTAGAGTTGGCGGTCGCCATGTTTAAAAAGATTCCACAAGGTTCTATTGGCAGTCGCCATAATGCAAGTTGGTGGTCGCCAGGTTGGAGGTGGCGGTCGCCACTTTTGGCTAGGGTTTCCAAGAGGTTCTATTGGTGGTCGGCGCAATGAACATGGCGATTGCCACATTAGAATAACTTGCATAGCAAGTTATTGGTGGTTCAACATAATTTCATTGGTTTAAAAGTTTTAATGATTGGGTTCAAATACCGAGCTTGGATAATTTCTCGAGAATAATACTGAGGCACCATTCTAACTGTTTTCATCATCGAATTCACCTAAGATTGGGTGGGATCAAATTGGGGTGTCTACAGTTGCCCCTCTTTGATATAACTTACATAGCAAAGCGTGATGCAAGTTATATCAAAGATCCAGAGACAACAACCATTTGACCGAGCCATCAATCTTAGGCCACAAACATACAAGCATGCATATGATGTTGGTCGTACTCAAATTTCCATCGAGCTATCGACATACCCCTTTGCTAGGGATCAGACCAAAACGTAGTTCACGGGGCAAAATATAAGTATGCAAGATAAGAAACATGATGTGGATGCTAACATGAACAAATGCTAACATGATGCAGACACTGGTATGAACATAGATGTGATCACACAAATCCTAGAGATCGAGTTAAGATCTAAAGGAAGCGCAAATAGGCGAGTCAAAGATCGAATTAAGATTTTAGAACTCAGCTATGGATAAGATAGTTAAAAGGATCGAGTCAAGATCCTAGAAATTACCTTAATCGGAGAGGCAACAACAAATTGATCGGTCGAGTCAAAACCTAACAACCCAGAACGATAATGGGGTAAAGATAACTAAAAAGTCGAGTCAAGACTTTAAAATCATCTTTATCGGAGAGAACCATGAATTAATAGGTCGAGTCAAGACTTAAAAACTCGGAACGAAGCATGGGATGAAAATAATTAAAAGCCGAGTGAGGGCTCAAAACTATTTTCACCGAGAAGGATAATCACGAATTAATAGGTCGAGTCAAAACCTAGAAACTCAAGACAAAAATGGTATAAAAATAATTAAAAGTCGAGTCAAGGCTTAAAACTATTTTTATCGGAGGGGATAACCACAAATTAATAGGTCGAGTCAAGACTTAAAAATTTGGAACGAAACACGGGATAAAAATAATTAAAAGTTAGTCACGGCTTAAAATTAAGTTTACCTGGAGGAGAAATCACAAATTAATAGGTTGAGTCATGACCAAAAAATTTGGAACGAGACATGGGATAAAAATAATTAAAAGTCAAGTTACGACTTAAAATTAAATTTATCGGGAGAGAAAATCAAGAATTTATAAGTCGAGTCAAGACCTAAAAATTTGGGACGAAACACGAGATAAAAATAATTAAAAAGCCAAGTCACGGCTTAAAATTAAATTTATCGGGAGAGAAAACCACGGAACAAATTTTGAAAATTGTTTGTGCTAACAAATTATTTTTTAAAACCTACAAATATTTGCATACACACCATAAAACACATAAAAAAACATTTAAACACATAAAATAAATACATAAAGCAAAACCAAACAGCCCCCAAAGTAATAATGACTCATGACCTGGCAGTCGCCAGGTCCAAGCCCCAAAACACATGAAGTGACGCTTGACATGTTGGCGGTCACCAAGCCGCTTCCCTTCTGACATGGTGGTCGCCACCTTCAAACTCCTACAACATGGCGGTCGTTATGTGTCCCTTGGAAAACCTAACAGTCGCCAACCCTAAAGATGGCAACCAACAACTCCAGACGCACATAAGGCCTCTAGGTGCGCGCGGGTTATGCTCATTTGTTCAAATCCTCTCTCTCTAGCTCCCTTCGCTCCAAAACCTCTCTCATACTCTTTCTTGCTCTCATCTCTTTCCCTTGCTTTCATGTGTTTTCTCCTTGCTCTTTCTGACATGGCAAGCAACGGACATCTTGAGGATATTGCAGGAGCTATACGCGGTTCCTCTGCCAGCGAGAGCTCTGTCATAGGGACTCTCGGCGGCATGACCTCTAGCCTTCCTGCCGGCGGGGTTACAACCACGCAGCCCTCTGTTGCGATGGACGCCCTCGTGCACAAGACGGTACGTGCCTCCCTCCGTGTTGCTGAGGAGGAGGCTCGAGCAGCTACCGAGGCACAGACAGCTGCAGATGCTGTTGCTGAGGTTGAGATGGCTGACTTCCTCGATCTCGACGCTGGAGAGGGCCATCCAGTGCTCTTCGATCCACACACGTACACCCCGGTCCCTCACTGCTTAGTTTTGGGTGGGATGAGGCGATATGAGCCACCTAGTGATGCTGTTGCTGTCGATATTCTTCTTTGGGAGCCTGATTAGCATATTTCTCGGGAGCGTCCATCGGTAAGTTCCCAAACTTTCATATTTCAATATAAAAGCATGTTTTTATGATATATCAAACATAAACGCATGGTTAGGATCCCTCATATGATATGATGACATTAATGATGTTGATGATGATGTTGATGATGATTGTTGTGAGATTTGCACTGAAAATCTTAACTTAGGTACCTGTGCAATGGAGTTTAAAATAGTAGGGATACGAGGGTTTGAACAAATAATAAAAAGGGAAATTATTTTAGTGAAGATCTCAAAAATAAAGGGCTTCATGATTTTGTATTTTGTATTTTGTATTTTTTGAAAAAACATAAAAACTAAGGAGTTGATTTTTCATTTTATTGTCAGGGCTGAGCATAAAAATCCAAGGGGAGAATTTTTGTTTTTGTTTTTGTTTTTGTTTTTGGGGGGGCTAGACATAAAAATCTAATGGGTGAAAATTTTTGAAAATTCTAGAAATTTAGAGGAAATTTTTGTTGAAAATCCTAAAATTTAGGGCAAATTTAAAAATCACAAATCTTAAAAAATGAAGGTGCATTTTTCAAAAATTCTCGAAAATTTAGAGAAAAGTTTTCAAAAAAAAATTCTTGAAAATTAGGAAAAATCTTAAAAAAACCTAGAAAATTTAGGAAAAATTTTTAGAAATTTTTTTTTAGAAAATCAAGCAAAAAATTTCAAAAATTCTGAAAATTTAGAAAAAATCTTAGAAAAATCTAGAAAATTTAGAAAAAGTTTTTAGAAAATTATGAAAATTTTTCAAACATGTTAGAAAATTAAAGAAATATTTTAAAGAAAATTTTAGAAGAACAGGGCAAATTTTCAAAAATTTCTAGAAAATTAATTTTTTTAAAAGGAAAATGGAGCAAATTTTCAAAGATCTTAGGGGCAATTTTGCAAAAACTTCTAAAATTTAGGAAAAAGGGGAAAAATACAAAATCAAGGGAAAGAGATTTTTTTATATTATTATTATTTTTTTATTTTTAGAAAGAATGATTAACACAAAATGATAAAGACTTGCGTGGCGCATTAAGGCTTAGGGTTCCTAGTCTTCTACTAGGATGTGCAAAAATCAAATGATCGTTACTCACACACGAACCTAGGATTTGGAAGATTTTCCTGGTGTACCAGGGCTTAGGGTTCTTAGTTTTCTACTAGGACGTGCAAAAATCAAAGGATTGTCACTCACACACGAACCTAGGGTTAGGAAGATTTGCATGGCGCACTAGGGCTTAGGGTTCCTAGTCTTCTACTAGGACGAGCAAGGTTTGCCTGGCTCACCAGGGTTTAGAGTTCCTAGTCTTTTACTAGAATGTGCAAGGTTTGCCTGGCACACCAAGGCTTAGGGTGTCTAGTCTTCTAAGGCTTGAAAGATTTGCCTGGCTCACCAGGGCTTAGGGTGCTTAGTCTTCTACTAGGACGTGCAAAAATCAAAGGATCGTCACTCACACACGAACCTAGGGTTAGGAAGAGTTGCTTGGCGCACCAGGGCTTAGGATTTCTTGTCTTTTACTAGAACGTGCAAGGTTTTCCTGGCGCACCAGGGCTTAGGATTCCTAGTCTTCTACTAGGACGTGTAAGATTTTCCTGGCACCCCAGAGCTTAGGGTGCCTAGTCTTCTAGGGCTTGAACGATTTACCTGGCTCACTAGGCCTTAGGGTGCCTAGCTTTTTAGGGCTTGAAAAATTTGCCTGGCGCACCAGGGCTTAGGGCACCTAGTCTTCTAGCCAGGGCTTAGGGTGCCTAGTCTTCTAAGGCTTGAAAGATTTGCCTGGTGCACTAGAGCTTAGGGTGCCTAGTCTTCTAGGGCTTGAGGGATTTTCCTGGCTCACCAGGGCTTAGGGTGTATAGTCTTCTACTAAGACGTGCAAGGTTTGCCTGGCGCACCAGGGTTTACGATTCCTAGTCTTCTACTAGGACGTGCAAGATTTTCCTGACACACCAGAGCTTAGGGTGCTTAGTCTTCTAGGGCTTGAAAGATTTGCCTGGCTCACTAGGGGTGCCTAGTCTTCTAGGGCTTAGGGTGCTTAGTCTTCTAGGACTTGAAAGATTTTCTTGGCGCACCAAGGCTAAGGGTGCGTAGTCTTTTAGGGCTTGAAAGATTTTCTTGACTCACCAGGGTTTAGGGTGCGTAGTCTTCTAGGGCTTGAAAGATTTAGCTGGCTCACCAGGGCTTAGGGTGCCTAGTCTTCTAGAGTTTGAGGGATTTGCCGGTATCACCAGGGCTTAGGGTGCCTAGTTTTCTAAAGTTTGAGGGATTTGCCTGGCTCACCAGGGCTTAGGGTGCCTAGTCTTATAGGGCTTGAGAGAACTGAAGGGTCGTCACACACACATGAACCTAAGGCTTTTATTACTTTCAGCATAGCTTTACACACCATTTGCTTGGTCAGTTCTTATATATTATGTTTGTCCTCTTCTTTTCAGGCTGGTCATTACATCAGAGGCTTCGGAGGTTCTGCCTCTAGGGAGGTGTTGGAGTGGTACGATGCCCTCCCTGCTCCCAGCTAGGCTATCATTGATGCCTCTAACTTTGCTCGATTCAGACCCATGTTGGGTGGGACGAGCAATGACTGGGTCTGGCTGACAGCCCTGGCCGAGCGGTGGTGGGATACCACCTACACCTTCAACTTCATCACGTTTGAGGTTACTCTGATGCCTCTCGATTTCTCGCTGATCATGGGTATCTGAGTGAGAGGAGCCCCCATTCCATTCGACCCGTCCGTCGCTTGGTCTGGCGACGCACTGATGTATTTTCTTGGGGCTATTCCAGTGCAGATGGATAGACATTTTCACTGCACCGAGCCCCGCTACTTCGAGTGGGTCGCCTAGAGCTTCCTGATGTATATGTTCGATACCTCCTTATTTTTGAATAAGGAGAACACCATTCATTTGCATTACCTCAGTGCCCTCGCTCGTCTTGATCGGGTCGCTTCATTCGATTGGGGAGGAGCTTCTCTTGCCACCCTCTATGGCTTTATGCGGACCTTGACCCGGTTCTCCCAGGAGCTTAGTATAGGGGGATACTAGAGGGTCTGGGAGGTATGATTTAGTTTATGCACATTTCCATTCCTTTCTTTTATCTATTATCCATTATCTGCTGGCTGACATATTCTTCTTTGCAGCTGTGGTCTTATGAGTTCCTCGGGCTTCACGTCCCGGCGAACTCCTCGACAGACCCTCTGGTCATTCCTCGTGCAGCCCGGTGGTCCCGAGGGCTAAAGGGAAAGAAGGCTAGGGGAAAGGACATCAACCGATTTCGGGTGTCTCTGGACCGGCTGACCCCCAACTAGGTATTATTTTCTTCTTGCTGTACTGTACATTACTCTCTGCATTATACTGTTCACTGCACTGCACTTCACTGTACTTTACTGTTCTATGTTCTGCACACTGATCACTGTATCCTGTTCATCATACTGCACTGCTTACTATTCTTCGCATTGTGCTGTACTTTAAATTGTTGCAGGTCCACTGGGATGTCTGGTGAGGGGTGGAGGATCGGGCTGGCGCAGACCTAATGCGTAGCCGAGACCTCACCTTGAGGTGAATTCTACTGGAGGGTGCATTTGGTAGGGAGTACTATCTTGGAGAGCGAGTGGTCCGCCAGTTGCTCAGCCTTGATCACTGGTGGTCCCTCCAGTCCATATGCGCCGGACCGATCTCCTTGGCTGCGTTGACCTTTTCCTGGAGATGGGGTGACCCATGCCTCGGAGCAATTAGTGCTTGAGGGGGACTACACAGCCTGGGCCCAGGCACACTTATTGTGACCACTAGGAGCCGGCCCGGCTTTCCCTTGTGGTAAGAGGAGAGGACGGCCACAGGAGGATGCTGATGTCAGTGCTACTGCCGGAGCTACTATTGCTGGTGATACTACTAGTGGGATGAGGGGTCCAGAGATTCCATTGTTGGGAGCGGAAAAAAAATTAAATCGACGTCGTGACCGTAAAAAATGACGTGTGCGTTTTTCATGAAAAATCGAGAACAATATTAATCTAAATAGCATTATACCTTTATGAAACTTGTCGAAAAGTTTCAATAAGTCCTGAATATGTTGAAGATGACCTTGCAACCTTCTCACGTATGTCCCAGACGCACTATGACAATCACGGTGTGTGGGCACCGATTCAGATCGAAGAGTTTTTCTTTTTCTCCATTTCTTCTCACACTTATCTCCAAAAAGCAAAATCAATTTGCCAAAAGAGAGAGGGGGCGGCGACTTGGTGGGGTGTGGATTAGGGTTTTAGGTTTTCTTTAATATTAAAAGCCATCTTGTGATATATTACTACATATATCAAAGATAATGATAAAAATATATATTTTCTTTCCTAAAACAAAGAAAGAGATATATATCTTTCATAAAACCAAATTCCTGCCCCTAATTAGGGCTGGCCACTTAGGGAGAAATCCATAGGTGTGCCAAAAGACTAAAACGTCCCTCATTATTTAATTTAATCCATGAATGTTCCTGGCGGTAAAACCGGCATTCTAATTAAATTAAATAATACCGAAACTAATAATAAAAATATCGGTGCGTATAGTGGGCTACGCGAGGGATCACGAGGAAGTATTGGACTCGGGCTAACCGTACGAGAAAACCGGATATCCCTAACTTTGTCCCCGAGTTAGATCATTTCTCGTACGAACCAGAACTTATTCAACTAAAGGTCCTAACTGAACTCTCGGCTCTAACTCAAATTATGTCTTTAGTTTTCAATTATCAAATGCACTGACTTCTTCCCACGTTTAAGATATGGATTCTCGATAAATAAATTAGGTTACTGACAACCCGATTTAATTATCCTCTTTCCTCGCAACCGCGCCGCTTAACCTTTTGATATGCCGGATCCGAAGACCCACTGTACAGGTTCAGCATAATCAAACCTATAAGCAAAGCACATGAGGGGGAACTCCTCAACCTAAATCGGACGTGATTTCTGTTAGCTGATTATCAATCATCGGACAAATAATGCCAGTACCCAACTCATCGGTATTGTTGATCTCATAGAAAAAATCTCAACCATTGACGACTCAAAGTA
>JAOTRH010107276.1:0-47624 GCA_034768845.1 Heliamphora exappendiculata | reverse complement strand
GAGAGATGATATGTGATGATATGTTGCCACCAAGTGCCTTTTATAGGCTGTCCCAAATCTTTTTCAATCATTTACCTTTGATTTGATCTTATCTAAAATCTTATCCAAATCTTTTTCGATCATTACTGTTGATTTGATCTTATCTTGAATTTTATCAAAATCTTTTTCAATCATTTCCAGAATCTTAACCAAATCTTTTTCAATTATTAATTTCGATTTGATCTTATTCAGAATCTTATCTACATTTTTTTCAATCATTACATTTGATTTAATCTTATCCAGAAATCATTACCTTTGATTTAATCTTATCCAGAATCTTATCCAAATTTTTTTCAATCATTAACTTTGATTTGATCTTATCCAGAATTTTATCTAGAAATATTTAAAATTCTTATCGCTATATTTTACGAACTGTTAAATAATATATTATTCTAAAGAGTGACACGTATCTTATTATTATTAATTGTCATGGTACGGGTTATTACAGAAACATATGAGATCATAGCCTTTCTTTTATCTTTATACTAAGACAATATAAGTTTTCACCTTCTTATTTAAAAGGTATAGATAAAGTCTCTCTATTTCCGATGTGGAACAAATAGAATGCCAAATATAACAACCTATATATACAACACTAATCACCCAATAAAAAAGAGTAATCATGTGCCTATCGTAAAATTTATTACTGCCATAATAGGTGAGAACACTACGTGAACTTGTCGCGTTGAACTCTGAGAGCACTGATTAATTACTGGAAAACTTAAGCTCGCAAGTCCAGTGAAACCCCAATCGGTGGCTCCTGATTGAGAGAGAAAAAGTGAATTGTATAGGAAGAGATAGGATGTTTGAGAGGTTTTTCTTGATAGAGACGTTGAAGGAATCGTAGGGGATTGAGAAATTTCTCAGTACAATTTTTAGTTTTAAGCTGAGAAACTTTATCTTGTACTGAGAAATTTCTCAATTAAATGCGCAATGAATAGCAAAAAAAAAAAAAACTTTGACGAAGGAGAAGGATGGGGAGGCAACATGTGGAGGACGAAGTGATTCCAACGGCCGATGATGCGGATCGGCTTTTTTCGAGATGCTTGTACACCATGCGAAGCGGTGCTGCTCGACTCCCTAGTCTCTCATCTGGTTGCTTGCTTGGATATCGCAATGGTGCCATAGCATGCGATGATGGCATATTTGCTATTGAAAAGATCAGAGAACTTCATATTATCGTCGTACCTCTTCGAAACCCTTACGCAGATAGGTTTGATTAGCTTCAAATACTTCAAGATCATGTCTTTCGCGATCGATGGCGAGAATAGTGTGATACCCCATCCCACATCGGTGGGATATGAGAATTATGTCTGGTATATAAAGAAACTTGTGGACTACTACTAATAATTTTAGCTTAAACTTTTAGGTCGCGTTGTTAGGCTCTGTATTCAAATTATTAGGTCAGTGGTCCATTTGGGTCGTTACAAATGGTATCAGAACCAACTCTAGTTTCCATGTATGGTTCTGTGGCGGTGTGGATCGAGAAATAGAGGCTCTGGAGAGTGGTAGAGGCACCGAAGTTATATACTTTATGCACGCTAACGGTCTGTTTTTTGTCCACTAATGATCTGCTATCCAAATTCCAACCAGGGGAAGAATTTGGGTCACGAGATTAGGGCATCGTGTATTGAGTTGGGGATATTGTGATACCTTATCTCATATCGGTGGGATATAAGAATTATATCTAGTATATAAAGAAACTTATAATCTACCACTAATAACATAAGCTTAAGATTTTGGGTCGCGTTGTTAGGCTCTTTATTCAAGTTATTAGGCTAGTGGTTCACTTGAGTAGTTACAATTGGCGCTAGAGAAGAAGAAGAAGAAAGAGATTGGCCGCGGGGCTAGGGTTTTGAAAATAGGACCTAGTTTTAGGGTGAGGTGCATATTGAGTACAGCAACATAAAATGGGACTTGATTTAAAAAAAAATCTAGAATGAGACTAATTATTTTACAAATCTTGCATATAGGATTTCTATTTAAAAACTCCTATCAGTAATGCCTTTTGACATAAGTTAAAAGGAACGTACCCACTCTCTATTTTTTTATTTATTGTAACTACATTATTAATTATACAAAATGAAAAGCATTTCATATACATATGACAAGCATTTCATATACATATGAAAAGCATATACATATTTGGATAATTATATTTAGTAACCCTTCTAAATTATGTTAAGATTCCATTATTTTTAATTTTTAAACAAAAAACTTGCAATTTAGTCTATTAAAATATCATATACATTTTTTTTTAGAAGACTCACTTATGTTTCAAAAAAATTGATTCGGCTATTTGCAAAATCAAATTGATTAAATTTAAATACTCATTAGTAACGACCGACTTAGAAAACATCACAAGTGTCGAATGCTTGACGACAAACATGCAATGAATTATGTTAAAGTAATTATTGTCAACTAATCGTGTAATGGTTTAAGTTCTCTCAAAGTTTAATTTTTGTGTTAGTAGAGAGGGAAAATTATTAGATTTCCCAAATTAATTCGGAATATTATTTATATAAAATTCTTAGTAAATAAAAAAATTTAAAATACACTAAGTGAACGATAGTATTTCAAGACTACTTAATAAGTATCCCTTTAGAGGCATTTTTTTTGTCAAAAGAGAGAAGAATTTTATTGAAAACATGAGAAATTAAAGGCTCAACGGTGTACAATCCAGCGAGTGGGGTTGCATACACTAAGGTGGGTAGAACTCCATCCATGTATCTTTCTCATTAAGTGAGAGAGCATACTTGGCTACATTATAAAATTCTTAGGATTTCTTGTATATAAATTCACAAGAAATTTAATAAAGGTAGCGTTTAAGAATTATTTGTGAACTAGGATTTTAAGAATTTTTCTATGAATAAGACCCTTAGGATTTCTAGTATATTGTCAATGGAGTAGAAATTTGAAGAGAAAAAAAAATACTAGAGGCAACGACATATACCTTAGTGGAAAAATGAGATTGGTTTAACACTCAAATTTTGATAATTGAATTTCTAAGTGTTTTTTGTTTTATATTTCTAATCTCTTTAACTATAGTGAATTATCTCTTTTATTTGTGAACATAGACAAATTGTATCAAATCATATAAATGTTTGTGTGATTTTTTTGTGTATATGGTTATACTTTTGTAACTTTCTAAAATGGTAAAAAATTCCCAACAAATTTATTACACTAAAAAAATGTGAGATTGTTCTAAAATTATTGATAGTGCCACACAAAAATTGGAAAAAAGCCAATCCAACCAACCCAAAATTGCTAGTGAAGTTCAATGAGATTTTTTCAGCCTCAATTGGGTTTTGTTCCTAGAAAAAAGAATATTAGGTATGCGTCTTGAATTTTACGAGACTCATATAGTTAGAATTTTATTTATATGTATTTTGGTTGGATTAGAGTAATTAATTCACAAGAAATATAATGCGCATAGAATTTAATAATTATATGGGAATTAAGATTTTTTTAAGGTTTGTCTATAAATGTGAGGCCCAGTTTTTTTTTAATTTTGTAATATATATTCTCAACGAGTTATATGTTGTGGTTGGTTGTTATTGAAATGTTTATTTCTATGTGGTAGCTTAGAAATGCATAATGGTATCAATTTCGGACTTGTTTGAGCGTTGCAACAGAAAGTTGGTAACTTTCTGGGTAGAACTGCTTGATCGGTTTATAGACTGATCGATCGGTCTGTTACGGGTAAAAAAGGTTCAGTTGGCTGGTGACATGGGTTTGTGTGCCAAAACTTCATCTCTAAGCTTCCTCTCTCCCTTGTTTGGAGAACATCCAAAACGCTAGCCTTCTCTATAGCTTTTGGCTCGCTTCGGGCTCGATTTTTGGCGTTGCGATAGTGGATCGTCGATATACTCGCCGTGGGCTTCGCGTTCATCAGAACAGAATCTCGTTTCGGCGACTTTGGTTTTTTGCTGATTGTTAAAGTTTCGAGTTTTTAACTCTAAACGGTAGAATTCTAGACTATCTTGCATTAAAAGGGTGTTATATATGATTATACGCATTTTTATCATTTTTAAAATGCTATAAATGTTGAACTTTATGTTTAAACCTCGTTTGGTTGGATCAAAAACATATTTTGCATTTTTAAGGTTTATTACAAAATTGGTGGACATATGTGTACGTGATTTTCAAAAGGATAAGTTTTGAAAATCGAAAAGATTTGTGTATAAGTTGCAAAAACATGGTTCTTGGAGGTTTGTAACTAACTCTCGTGATTGAGCCTTGGTTTCGACGTGTGGTTGATAGCTGTGTGCGTGTAAGCGTTTTAATAAATTAGTTATGTGCGTATAAACGTTTTGATAGATATGTTGTGTACCTTTTTAATGATTCAATAGATGTACTGTAGTAATGTGTTTAACTTGGGCTTCAATTGCTCTTCGATGAAAGTCTGAAAACTTAACAAAGTAGGTGCTTCGTTCTTTCGTTCTTGTCATTACCTAATGGATCATTGGATACCCCAGAATTATGATAATAGATGAGAGTTTATAATTATTACCTTTGTCCCCAGTGCGATAAGGTCGGTACATAAAAAATCATTTGTGGTTGTGAAAACCTGGTTGGAGAATGACGTGTTATTTATGTTTATTAAACTATTGTACGTTATTGGATCATATGAAAACTTATGATTTTGAGGATGAAAATTCGTTTTAAGACTTGTGTAGTCGTGTTGTTCATATAATCTGTGATCGCATGTTATACTTTTAATTCATACTAGTCTGTTCCTATTGGGTTTCAGCTCACGTTGTTGGATTTAAAACTTTTCAAGTGAAAATGATCATGTGGCTTAATCTTGTGCAGCCCCAGAGGTGGTGTAGTATAAAACTTGTAGTTTTGTTGTTCGGTAGTTTATACCGGATTTGGATATTAGATCATGTAATTGTGTTATATGTTTTGAAATTGAAAACATATATTTTGTAAGCACATGATACCAATGCATGTATGTTTGTATGAGAATGAGAGAAACCTTGGGTTGGTTGTTTTAGTTTCATAGTTATATGAAACATTTTTTAGTTGGTTGGTTTTAACGTTGTAACAAGTGATTTTCGGTTGGATTTATATTTAATGTCATTTCTTGTGCCTCGACAAAGGTTTTGAACTTTGTTTTAGAATGTTTTAAATTGCTTAGTTATGCCTTGAAGGTTTTCAAAAAGTTAAAAAATGAGCCAAGTGTTGGGTTTCAAAAATTGGATTTTGAAAAATGGTCCAAAGGCGTCGCTTGATGGACCAATCGATTTGTCTATTGAGCGGTCAAATGTAAGCCTCAGTTGTTTACAGGCATTGAAAAAAACACTGTACTGTAAAGGACCGCTCGATCGATCTTTTGACCGATTGATCGGTCTGGGCAGATTTTAAAAATTCTTGTTGTTTTATTTTACAAGCTTGGTTTTTAGAGACCTTGACCATATTCTTTGGGTGCTTCTTTTATCTAAAATAAACCCTCAGAAGTGTATGATTCAAAGGTTTTAAATTCATTTTTGACTTGCGTTCTTGACCCGTTCAGGCTTCGATAGTTTTGGTGGATCTTAGTATCACAAAATGGATTTTTTTGGGATAGTTCATGTGACTCAGGTTTTGGGGCGTAACAATAAATATGACTACTAAGTATTCTAGCAGATGTGTGTAGTGAGTGAATCAGAAGGGTACAAATGTGAAGATTAATAAAAAAAATACCAAGAACGGACCCTTAAGCGAGAAAACAATACTGGTTTCAAAGCGCAAATTTTAGGTATCGAGTTTTTATGTATTTATTGTGTTATATATGTAATCTTTACATTTGTAGTGAATTATCTCTTTCATCCGTTAATATAAACAGATTGTACCAAATCACATAAATTTTTATATAATTCTCTTTTTAATATTTGCAATGCATGGTTGTACTTTCGTTGCATTCGAAAATAGTAAAAAAATCCCAAGAAATCTATTACACACTAAAAAATGTAAGACTATTCTAACATTATTGATCGTCCCAAACAAAAACTAGAAGAAAGCAAATCCAACCAATAGAAGTGATAAGTTCATTTCCTTCAGAAGTGGGATTTTCGTTTGTGTGGCGCACACATGATAAGTTCATGATTCAAGCATTCATAGGTGTTTTCAAATTCAATTGTTGAAAAAATTTCAGAATATAAAGCCAACATGCTTCAATACTCATAGTCCAGAAGGCGGGTCTCATTTAAATAAAAGACCACAGTCACTTTACAATTTACCCCTTTTTTTTCACGAAAATGCCAGATTTGTGTAGTTGTGTTCTGTATGCGTCCAAATTAATCGTCAGAAGATCAAAATAAAAAGATAATCAATCATGTACAAACAAACTTTAAAAGAGCAAATTTGAAGATCTAAAAAATGTAGACAACTATCCTTACCAACCCAAAAGACACTTTTAAGCCCATAGACAACACTGACCACCAAAACCAAAGAAACCCAAATTCTTAGCCAAAACTAAGAAAAATACAATAGCATTGCTATTTGGACTTACTTCATATACCTACTTACATTGCATAGTTGAATAATCAATGATATTTTATTATTAAAGGGATAAACAAGTAATTTTAACCATACCACATAAGTAGGTATGTGAAGTAGGTCTACAATATAGGTCTAAACATCATTTTTCAAAACATTAACTCAACACGCTTTCAACCAAAAAAAAAAAATAGTAAACACCGAAACTTGGATTAAAACGAACTCAATAAGTTGGCTCCAATCAAATACGACTCGTACACATCGCGAATCAAATAGTCGATTTTATCATGCAAAAAAACTTGAGCCCCCAAATCTGGCGGAACCACAGTCGTTGACTTCTTCTCGAGAGAGACTCCTATCATATCCGCTAATGCTCCAAGCCCTACAGGGCCTCCACACTTCTTCGCCCTCATTAGCTCAGGCTGCTTCTTAACTATGGCAGCCAATTCGGACACTTCCACACCATTGCATTGTAAACTTTTAAAATGATTCCGAAGCTTAGACAACCCTTTTCTCATCCCAACGCCGACAAAACAAATTTTTTTTTCAGCCAAAAAATCCTTTAGGCGCCGAGGAATTGATCCCAGGTGCTTCGGTTGAACTACCAAGGCAATGACTTTCGGTACAAAGTTGCAACGATACTGGTTTTCCGCCGACTTTGGGATCCATTTTTACTACAAATCCAACCACGGGAGGAGTTTCTATCTGAGATTCTAAGGCTACCCTCACTTTGAGAGTAACACCATGGATTTGGATATCATAAATGCCCATCTTTGATAGGAACCTAAGGGGGATGGGGCTCATCATCATTCAACTAAGGTTTTTGCCTGTCCTTATGTGGAGAGCCTTCTTGTTGCATCATCAAGGTGTTGCTTTATACTTATTTATATATTAGAGCCTAGAGGGGTGGCGTGTGCCTGCAGTTATATTTTAAATTTTAAAAAATTGAATTAAATTGAAGTGGTTATAAATTTTTAAAAACTTAATTAAAGTAGTTCTTCTTTAATAGTAATAAATTTAATTTTGAAGGGTAATATAGGAAACTAAAAAATCTACATAATTTCAATTGTGATTCTCCCTTTATGTTATAGAATAGATATATCTTGATTTCTTTTAAAACAAAAACTATTTTATAAAAATATCTTCATATTAAAACTATTTAAAAAAATATTGTTGCTTGTGAGATTTTAATTTTGACTTTTTTATTGACACCACAAATTTAAAATGTGATTTTAAAATAAGGTAGCTAGCTACACATAAATAATATTAACTCTGAAAATGCCTAGTAATTTTAATATTATATAAATGTATATTAATGATTCACAAAAGAAGTGTCTGTTTTCTGCTTAAATTATAATTTTTAGCTTAGTTTAGTAAATAAAATAAAAATAAATAAATAAAGGTTTTTGGTTGACAGTTTTTAATTCTAATTCAACAAACACAAATTTTACTATATAATTTTTATTTAAACTTATAACTACATATTTTTAATTATAATCTTCAAATTCATAATTCTAATTACAATAAGCAACCCAAAATTGTATATCTATAGCTAGAGTAATTATTCCGCAGTTTCAAAATACCATGTTGCATGTTTACGTGATGCTTTTATTGAATAATAAAATAAAAAATATTTTGTGTGAAACAATACTGACTCGCCATTATTGAATAAATAAAAGACAAAAATAATCAATTAATATTAATTATATTTTTTTTACCGAGAGTATTATACCTGCAATATCACGTGATACTTTACTTTGAAAGTAATTAATGATTTTCCCAGTCGCTAGAAGTGAAATGGGTGAGGGCATACGTTCGTGGGTCCACTATAAAAGCTTTAAGGGGGATTGACGTTCACTTCCACTGTGATGCTTTCTTTTTTATTAACACTTGGTGCAATCCAGAAAAAATTGGTCCATTAGTAATATTAAATATTTATATTTTGGATGAAGATTAATAATAAATAATCAATTAAATTAATATTATAGAATAATATATAAAAACATTTGATGTTCTACAGTTCTACTAAGAAAAATGAGATTCCAATGAGTAAGGTTAAAAAATTCCAGAGTTTTGGTTTCAGCGAATTTTTTAATTTTTTAATAATTTTTTTATTTTTCTCATCAAGAAATTCAAGAAATTTTAAAAATTAATCAGAAAATTAAAAAAGTCCAAGAAAAGACAAAATAATTAAAAAATAATTTTTTTATGACAAAAATAAAAAATAACAACGAAAAATAATAACGCAATCATATATAGAATTATGTTTTCGAGAGGATATAATACAATACCAAAGTTTTAAAACTACACAACAAATATAAAGACCTAAACTTTTAACTTAAATTTATTTTTATTTTTAGTAAATTTTTTTTAACGTTTAGTCAAATTATTACACTTTTTTAACTTCTCTTATTGAGATGATAAAAAATATGATCAAAATTTAAAAAAGACAAAAAAAAAAGGCAAAAAAAATAATAAACTAAATTTTATATTACATATTTTTGTCATTAGCAAAAACTTGTCATCTTTCAATCAAAACTTTTTATTTCTTCGATTCATCTTATCGAGACAATTTGGAAAAATAAAAATTTTTTGAGCAAAGGTGAAAAAAAACTAAAAAAAAGACAAAAATAAGAAAAATTAAAAAAAATTTGCCCAAACTGGGCAAAGCAACCCGAATACCCCTTCTTCCTCAGCAAGGTTTCAGGTGGAAATGGAATACCTTTAGCTGTCTTTTTGGATTTGAAAAAATGCTCACTCAAGAATCCTGTTTCTTGCTTCTCCCCATGTTTTCTTCTCTCCTCTGCTTTCCATTTCACTCAAGGAACAAGTCCTCAGGAGCCCTTAATCCTAAAACTAAACACCATTTATTCCTAATTGCTCTCTCTCTCTCTCTCTCTCTCTCTCTCTCTCTCTCTCTCTTTATATATATATATATATATATATATATATATATATGTGTGTGTGTGTGTGTGTGTGTGTGTGTGTTTCTCTCTGAGGCTCATACAAAACTAGAATATGCCGATGCAGTAGCAGCCGGTGGTATACCCAAACCCTGTCACCAATCAACCATACGTTGAAAAAAGTGAATTTTGAAAAATTAGAACATGATTTTTAGCTAACTTTGAAGTTAATTATCTTTATATTAGATTAATCTTTTTTTATGATTCCAAGTTCTAATTTGTTCATCTACATGAGTAGAATAATCATAAATTTTTTAATATTTAAAAATCATTAATGGGTGAATGAGAAATTGACTCCAAAATTATACAATTGAAGTTGACAAAAATGTACTAACTAAGTTTTATTCGACATTGGTTGAGAGAAAAATAGGTGAGTGTCAAATCCCACAGTGGTTTGGAGAAACATGGGTGAGTGGCTTATATAAGCTAAGTTGAACCTAAGGAGTATACCCATTGGGGGTACCCAGTTTTGTGAAAGGGGGTTCAATCCAAGCCCCACACGCGCGCATGCCCGATCGACCGGTCATGTCGTGCGGAGTCGTGGGCCGCAGGTTGTGGGTTCGGATCGACCCTTATCTTTTACAGATTATTTAAATTTTAAATTAATTACCATTACCGTTATTTTCGAACCGTTGGAGTTAGGTTTTTGGTTTGCACCTGTTGGGCCGAGCCTAACCGGTGGCGTGTTGGTTCAGTTTAAATCAAAGCCTTTAAGAGAGTATACTGCACTTCTTGGGCTCATCGAAGAGTGTTTAGAAAAATAGAGCTTATTTGTGAAATATTTTCAGTATTATAAAGGTTTTTGAATACACTTATAAAATATTCAGTAATAGTACAAATTCTAAAAAAGAGTCTTGAGGAGTGAATGTAAGCTTATAAAGAGGCCGAACTACTATAAATATTTGATGTTTAGTTTTAATCTCACTAACTTACATCTTTAATTTCTCTGCATTATATTTTTTTGTGAATAGTGCATTATTTTTTTTCTTTGTGGATAGTGCTTTATTTTTTTTGTGAAATTAAAAGATTTTTAAAATAATTTTTGAAAATAATTTATTTATTTTCAAAATCCAATTTGTTCTCCTCTTGGGTTACCTAAGACTAACAAACTTACCACCGCCATTGCCTCCTTTTTCAAGTCAAAAAATTCTAACTTCAACACTTAGAGAGAGAGAGAGAGAGAGAGAGTGTGGGAGCAGAGAGTTCAAAACTAATCAAGTAGTTCAAAGATTTCTTTCGTGTAAAAAAATGTACAACATTAATTAATTAGTGACAAATTAATTAATTTCTAGATATAAATTCAAACAAGTTGTCTTTTATTTAAATTTTAAATTTTAAATTTTAAATCATCATGTGAAGAAATCATTCATATATTATAAGTGATGATTTTGTTGGGTCTATATCTTGTATTTTGCGGGATTCATATAATTAATATGCTATTTACATATATTTGGATTGAGTTAGAGTTATGAATTCACAAGAAATTCAATACGAGAAACGTTTAAGAATTATTTGTGAATTAGGATTTCAAGAATTTTTCTATAAATAGGACCCTTAGAATTTCTAGTATATTGTCAAAGAGGTAGAAATTTAAAGAGAAAAAAAAAAATACCAGAGGCAACGGGATATACTTGAGCAGAAAAATAAGATTGGTTTAAGACTCAAATTTTGAGTATCGGATTTCTAAATATTTTTTGTCTCATATTTCTAATCTCTATAACAATAGTGAATTATCTCTTTTATTTGTGAACATAGGCAAATTGAATCAAATCATATAAATTTTTGTGTTATTTTTTTGCGTATATGGTTATACTTTTGTAATTTTATAAAATGGTGAAAAAATCCCAACAAATTTATTACACTAAAAAGAATGTGAAATTGTTCTGAAATTATTGACAGTGCCACACAAAAATTAGAAGAAAGCCAATCCAACCAACCCAAAATTGCTAGTGAAGTTCAATGAGATTTTTTTGGCCTCAATTGGGTTTTGTTCCTAGAAAGAAGATTATTAGGTATGTGTTTTGAATTCTATGAAAGTCATATAGTTAAAATTTTATTTGTATGTATTTGGGTTAGATTAGAATCATTAATTCATAATAAATCTAATATGTATAGAATTTAATAATTATATGAGAATTTGGATTTTTTTAAAGGTTTGTCTATAAATGTGAGGCCCGATTCTTTTTAATTTTGTAATATATATTATCAACGTGTTATATGTTGTAGTTAGTTGTTATTGAAATATTTATTTCTATGTGGTAGCATAGAAATGTGTAATAGTATCAATCTCGAACATGTTTGAGCATTGCAACAGAAAGTTGGTAACTTTCTAGGTAGGACCGCTCGATTGGTCCATAGACCGATCGATCGGTCTGTCGCGGGTAAAAAAAGTTGAGTTGGCTGGTGGTTTGGGTTTGTGTGCCAAAACTTTATCTCTAAGCTTCCTTTCTCCCTTGTTTGGAGAAAAATCAAAACCCTAGCCTTCTTTCTAGCTTTTGGCTCGCTTCGGGCCTGATTTTTGGTGTTGCGATAGTGGATTGTCGATATACTCGTCGTGGGCTTCACGTTTATCTGAACAAAATTTCGTTTTGACGACTTTAGTTTTTCACCGATTGTTAAAGTTTCAAGTTTTTAACTCTATACGATAGAATTCTAGACTATCTTGCATTAAAATGGTGTTATATTAAATTTACGCATTTTTATCATTTTTAAATTGCTATAAATGTTGAAATTTATGTTTAAACCTCGTTTGGTTGGATAAAAAACATGTTTTGCATTTTTAAGATTTATTACAAAGTTAGTGGACATATTTGTACGTAATTTTCAAAATGATGAGTTTTGAAAATAGAAAGAATTTGTGTATAAGTTGCAAAAACATGATTTTTGGAGGTTTGGAACTTACCTTCGGAGTTGAGCCTTAGTTTCGACGTGTGGATGATAGTTGTGTGCGTGTAAGCGTTTTAATAAATTAGTTGTGTGCCTTTAAACGTTTTGTACATGGATATATGCGTACAAACATTTTGATAGATATGCTGTGTGCCTTTTTAATGATTCAATATAGATGTACCATAGCAATGTGTTTAACTTGGGCTTCAATTACTTCTCAGTGAAAGTCTGAAAACTTGTACAAAGTAGGTGCTTCGTTCTTTCAGGTTAATCCCCATAAATGAAGTAATTGCCCCATTAGGAGGCTTCTGTTATTATAACAACGCATAGAACTTGTCATTATCTAGCGAATCATTAGTTGCCCCGAAATTAGGATAATAGATGACAGTTTATAGTTGTTATCTTTGTCCCCGATGCGACAAGGTCAGTACATAGGGAATCATTTGTGGTTGTGGAAACCTGGTTGGAGAATAACGTGTTGTTTATATTTATTAAACTGTTATACGTTATTGGATCATATGAAAACTTGTGATTTTAAGGATGGAAAATCGTTTTGAGATTTGTGGAGTCGTGTTGTTCTTATAATCTGTGATCACATGTTATACTTTTAATTCATGCTAGTTTGTTCGTATTAGGTTTCGGCTCACGTTATTGGATTTAAAACTTTGCAAGTGAAAACGATCATGTGGCTTGATCTTGTGGAGCCTTAGAGCTGGTGGAGTATAAAACTTATAGTTTTTGTTGTTCGGTAGTTTATATCGGGTTTGGATATTGGATCATGTAATTGTGTTATATGTTTTGGATTTGAAAACTTATATTTTGTAAGCTTTAAGGCCATGATACCAATGCATGTATGCTTGTATGAGAATGAGAAAAATCTTAGGTTAGTTGTTTTAGTTTCATAGTTGTATGAAACATTTTTTGGTTGGTTGGTTTCAACGTTGTAACAAACGGTTTTCGGTTGGATTTATGTTTAATGTCATTTCTTGTGCCTTGAAAGCGTAGCCCACCATGAGAATACTAAGGATCCGCTGTCTAATCGTCGAAAATCAAGCCCCGGGCCCCCAAAAAGTTAGAGAGAAGGCAGAACTTTCTAGGTTTCAAAAAGATAGAGAGATAAAATCTCTTTTTAAAAATATCTAAAGACATATATTTATAGGCTTACGAAATATTTTTTTTTTAAAATTCGCACCACAACGCTCAATGGCACTGGGAACCAACCCCACATGCATATCTAAACCCGATCATACACAAAATGCATATAAACATGCCGTAAAGAAAATAATAAACAACGCGTCAAAAGACACCAGAAACGAAAATAGGTCAGGGTCTCACAATTACCCAAATCAGTAACAAACAGAAAGGCCTTAGGAAGGAAGTTCAAGATGCCTGTCAGGCTGGGATTATCCTCATCCAAAACATGCACAAGAGTGTAGATTCCATTGTCACAGCAATAGGAACATCCTCTACCAGGTCAGGAAGGAATATGATAAAAGCGTGGTGTTGGCAGTTCAATAGAATTGCAGGAAAGTCGATGAGCACCTACAATGGCTCAAGGAAGCATGGGCAAACCAGTTCAAGTCTAAGGAGACTAAGGCCGAAAAGGAAGCTCGCTTGGAGAGAAAAGCTGACCTTGCCTTAGCAGCCACCTTTATAGCCCTCGAAGCTCAAGAGAATACGTCTGAAAAAGAAAGGGCAGCTAAAGAAAGAGTAGCAGAAAGAAAGAAGGTAGCTGAGGATAATAAGCAAAAGAAAAAGCAGTTCGATGATCTTTGGGATTTTGATTATCACAAATGGGGAGAAGAAAGAAGAAAACAAAAAAATAAGAAAACAACCAGAGAATAAGAAAAGAAGAAGCAAGAGATGAAAAAAGAAGAAGAAAGAATTGAAGTTTTTTAATTGAATGAGAAGTTGTAAAAATATGCTTGTTTTTGGTGAACGTGAGTGGTTGCACACACTATGAATGATTGGTTTTTGTTTTTGATTGCGCGCACACTGTGAATAATTGGTTGTTGTTTTTGAAACCTCTTAACTGTGAATGTTGGTTGTTGTTGGTTTTTGAAAACTTTTAATTGTAAGTTTGTATGAATTTCATCTTTATGAATTGCAAGTTTCAATTTGCCCATAACTGTTGTATGTTGATGTATGAACAATTTTTTTGTCGCTTAAAACTCAACCGTTAATGTGTGTTGTTGAATATAATTGACTATTAAATGTCTTATTGTTGTGTTAAATATATTGTTAAAGGCATAATTATAAGGGGAGTACTCTTGTCCAAAATCTTTTAAAATATTTTTTAAAAAATATTATAATCATCAAAAAATAGAAGATTGTTAACCCAATGGTATTTTAAATAGATTTTGATAATTTTATTAATTTAATTTTCTAAATTAAATTGATTTAAGAAAATTATATTTAAATATTTTCAAAAATGTATCTTGACACTACATGCCAAATGAGTCGACACCTTATACCATTTGTGCTGGCACATTGCACCAAATGGGTTGATACTTATTGTTCTTGAACAGAACGTTTTGTGTTAATACCAATTGGCTTTTGTGTCGACACATTAAGGCAAAGCATGCTTAAGAAATTCAAGTGTGTCAACATCATTAAAGTATATGGTCGACACCTTAATCATTTTGCTTAAGACATTTCAGGAATTTAGGTGTGTTTACATTAAATAGATCTGTGTCGACACCTCCAATATTGGACCGGGATCCAAGTTGGGTCCACACCAGTTTCAACCTGTGTCGACACCAAGTCAAGGCCGGATGAGCATAATGAGTCGACACCAATGCAAATGAGTCGATACCTCCATACCTAGATGAGATTCAACTTGAGTCAACACTAACACGCATTTGAGTTGACACCAAATGATCCTCCAGGTTCCAGACATCAGGTTCTAAGGGTCGACACCAAAGTTACTTGAGTCGACATCTAGACACCATTCAGGAAACCCAAAGTGTCGACACCAAAGAGTAATGAGTCAACACCAAGACTTTAAATCATTCCCTGGACACTAACCCCAAGGTGTCGACACCATTAAGCTGTTGAGTCGACATAAAGGTAGCCTTCGGAAACACGGACTTTAGGTCGACACCAAAATTCCAGTAGCTAAGTCGGGCTTCTAGGATTGACACCAAAGTGAAGAAGGGTCGACACCGTTTTTCCAGTAGCCACGTCTGACTAAAAGGGTCACACCAAAACAAAGTTATGTCAACACCGTTTTTCCAGCAGCTAAAGTCTCTCTGCAGAGTCGACACCAACGAAGACATTAGTAGACACCATGAGCAGACCATGAAGCCTTGAGTCAACACCAACTCTGATATGAGTTGACACCAAGGTCCGAGCTAGAAAACTGAAGTAATGCATGGGTCGACACGAAAAGTCTTATGAGTCGATACAACTGTGTGGGTGAGAAAAATGCAGAAATAAGGTTGACACCAAAGAAGAACAGAGTCGACACATTTGTCCAAGAACCAAGGCTAAGACCAATTTATGTCGACACCAAAGAACTTTGTGTCGACACTTACGATGGGTTTCAAATTACGTGCTGGTTCCAATAGTAAGTTTTTCAAAGTATTTATTGCTTCTACCAACCCATCAACAGTTATTTACTTCAGTAGGCTATATAAGGAGTTAATTTTCAGAGCTTTAAATCTCTTTTCACTATTCTATTGATTGCATTGAAAGCTCAAATCCTTCAAGAAAGCAATTACTGCTATTAACTTCTCTAGCCCAATACTCTCATTCCCTTGTTCATTTATATCTAATCATTATAAGAAGTGATTGTTAATGAATCTCTGATTCAATTAATATATTTATTGTAAAAGATGGTAAATTACCCTTGTGATCCTTTAAGAGAGTGTGAGAGTTTCTTAAAGAAGAGCTTAAGAGTGTTTAAAAAAATAGGAAATTGTTTGTAGAAACCTTTTGAAACTGTAAAGGCTTTTGAATGCGCCTATGAAGCATTCGAATATAATGCAAATTCTCAAGGAGTCTTGAGGAGTGTACGTAGACTTTGAAGAAATCGAACCACTATAAATCTTGGTATCTGGTTCCAATTTCTCTCCTTAATCTCTTTAATTTTCTTATTGATATATTATCAATCATATTTATTTGTGAAATTAAAAGATTTTCTAAAGAATTTTTAAAATAGTTATTATTGTTTTAAAACTCAATTCACCCCCTTCTTGGGTTGCCTAGGACGAACAATACATTTCATGAGTACGTGGCCTTAGAGCCTTACAAAACGTGTTTCACCAACCCAAAATACATTCATCCAAAGTACTAAAAAGAACTATAATTTACATTAATCAATTCACAAAAGATTCTTCAAAAAGATTTGCAATTCCACAAAAAATAACCTTAAAAGGTCTCCCCGACCATTCTTCTCATTCAGCTATCTTCTTTTCACTATCACCTGATATTGTTTATACAAATGAGCCGAGATTCGTAAAAAAAAGACCAAAGATGAACAAATAGACGACATGCGAGGGATAGTTATATGAAATGCACAACACTGTTTTTCCTAAAACCAATTTCGTTTTTAAACCAATTTATATTCACATAACTGGGTTTTCATTTATAAAACCATAATTTTAGCATTTTTCTTTTCTTATAATTTTTGGGTTATTTCAAGTTATTCACATCTTCAATTACATTCAACATTACCACAATCTTTAGATTTCCATTCGTTAAATTACTCCAAACAGTTTAGCCGAGGTTTTACAACCTATCACCATTCATATACTATTTTATGATATTTTACCGTGGGACAAGTATCTAACTCAATTTAATTCATATACTATTTTACGATCTTTCACTGTGGGACAACTATGCAACCCAATTCAATCCATATACTATTTTATGGTCTTTCACCGCGGGACAAGTATCAAATCCAATTCAATTCATGCACTATTTTACGATCTTTCACCATGGGACAAGTATCTAACCCAATTATGGTTTAAATTCTAATAATCGACACCGGACGAGCTTATAGACCCATGTCTCTCTACCACCGACTATGCCACGCGAGACTCTATAAGTAATGGTGCGTTTTATAACCCACCACGACTAACGCTTATTCTTGATTATTAGCCGATGGGTAGATCGCCCAACTTGTGCAGTTTTTCGATCTTTTACCGAAGAGCTGGATTAGCCCATAAATACGATCTGCGAATCCCAAATCGATTCATATATTTCATCATTATTAAAAATTTCAAACACGAGTCCAACTCAAGTATGGTTCCTCTCGCCAACACCCAACGCATACATGGTTAAAATCATTAACAATTATCGAAATTCTCATGTTTTGCATATCCGGGTTAATTTAGCTCAAAAACCCCAATCAAACATCTCGTGAATTGCACATTTCACCAAATTCACATGATTTGTCTCTATCCTTCAATGCCCTAATGCTTGATTGATTTCATTCTCTTGCATGCATTTTGTGTTTTTGCGATTTATGAACATTTTATGCCTTGAATATTGTTATACCTTTGATATTATGACTTGGATAAGAGTTCAATTTATGCACCACATACTTGTTTTGGGTTTATGAACTGCGCTTATCATCCATCTTCACATGTTTTGGGCTTTAAATAGTGGAGCTTTCCTTCATACATATTGGGCTTTGAATATTTGGGATATGGATATTTTAACCTTAGTTACTTGGATATCTTGTAAGCTTCTTGTGAAGCTAATACATGTCCTTGTTGTGTGTTTTGACAGCAGCATGCCTCCCCGCACCAAGAAACTAGTTGGTCGCTCACAACTGCTTTTTGATCGCTCTAAGTTTCTATCCCTTGAAGGGAAAGAAAGGTATAGCACTCTCTTTGCTGACCGACCTCTTAGGATAGAGCGTATGGTGGTCCTTTCTGATTCTGCACACCTTCAGATTTCCAAAATGTTTGAAAAATTAGGTTAGACCCCATATCTTCAAGTTTAGGGAGAAGTAACGGTAGACCTCGTTCAAGAGTTCTATTCTAACATGTATAACTTAGAGACCCGGTGATATAAATTCAAAACCTATGTTAGAGGACATTGCTTCTTGATGGACCCTAACTCTCTTGCAGCGTGTTATACCATTCCTCCTGTTGTTGACTACCCTCCTATTCTTGACCACCCCCGATGGTCATATATCGAGATTGCCACCACCTTGTGTGGCCACCCTAGGGATTGGGTAGGTGGTTACATCTTCCAGAAAGAATTGACCCCCACATGCCGTCTCTTGAACATCATTGTCAATGCTGACATCAACCATCGAGGTCATCTTTCTGACATTAATCAGGAGAGAGAGTTTGAACTTTACATGATTAGTCAGGGTAGAAGAATCAACATAGCTCATATTTTCCTACAGTTTATGCTCAGAGTTGCCTATGGAAATAAGATGGTTGCTTTATTGTACGGTCTATTCTTGTCCAATTATCTTCGGTCTCTACCCAACTTTCGTCCCCCAGCCAACCTTACTATTGAGCACATCACCAAGTCTATTAGCAAGCGCATATGTTCACAAAGTACAGCTCACATTCCTACCCTTGTTGCTTCGAATGACTCTGAGGAGGAGGACGATGATGATACAAATGACATTCCTAGTGCCTGCACTCTGTTTGCACCTGAGGGGGTGTCCTCTCAGTCTTCACTCACCACTAGGCTCACCTCCCTTGAGGATAAGGTGGATCGGCTGCAACAGATTATGCACACCAGGTTTGGTTAGCTAGAGGCTCTGCTAAGAGGCCATCTTGCAGGAGGTGACAGCACTTCTTAGCTTCTTTTAGGTTCCACAAAGGGGGAGAAAATATTATTTTGGATTTTGATGATATGAACAGGTAACAGGTCGACAGGTGGTATATGAACAGGTAACAGGTTGACAGGTGGTAACAGGGAAATTTTGTTTTGATACATTGACACATTTAGATACTTTGACATGGGTATTTTGATATCTTGGTTAGTTTGAACTATGGATGCTTGGGTGTGTGGATTATTGCATGTACGTTTGGAAGTTTGGATTAGGGCGTGCACTTTCATGGTTAGAATGCAATTGGTTTATTTTTGGTTTTGGACATGTAACTAAGTGTTATTTTATTTCTGTTTAATCCTTCAATTTGGTTTGCATTGTGTCTTTGAAGGATTGGAAGAAGGTTTTTGATTGAAGATCTCTTTTTCAAGAATTTGGGTAGTGTTCAACCCTTAGGTTGGTTGTGTTCACCTAGAATTACTAAGTGGGAGATTATAAAGAAATTAATTTTATATTAATTTTTGTAATTTATTTTTATGACAATTCAAGGTGATTTAATATGGTTATAACTCTTATTTGGTTAGGATAAGTTTAATAAGAGTTTGAGTTGTTTTGAGTGTCTTGATTAGGATAAGATTGTTTAGATAGAGTTTTATCTTTTATTTGATTCAAGTTTATCTAAGACTGGTCTATCAAGTGTCCTAGTCAAAGTTTGAGACCAAGGTACAGCTGCACTAGCTAAAGGTATAAGCAACCAAAGCAAGATTCAACAGAAGCTTTCAGCCATATGACCGCTTGAGCGCCCAAATGCCCGTCCGAGCATACCCCAGGTAATTTTAATCGGTTTAAAATTCTTTTAGTCTGGGTTTTTGGGGTGACCTATTTATAGGTCATTAAGAAGCTACCAAAACACTTTTGACACTTCTATATTCAGAGCTCCAGTTCATATTTAGAAGTGCTTTTCGTGTCTCAAAAGATCAAAGATCGTTCGTAGCAAACCTTAGACAGTGTTCTAAGTTTCAACGAAGGATTCTATCGGAGAAGTTTTGAAGATTCGTTGTAGCTAGAATCAAGTTGACAAATGTGAACGTGCATTTAGCATACAAGTTTAAAACTAGTGGATTGAGAATTTGATCAAGAGTTTGAAAGTTATATTGTAACTGTTCGACTTTTTAGTGTTTGATTTTTGAATTTGGTAGTCTCATGATTTTTTATCCGTGTTGGGGTATTTCACGTAAAAAATCTACGCGTCGAGTTTACTACTTGTTGCTTATGCGTTTCGTTGATGTAATTGATTAAAACACATAAAATATTATTTTTTGTCAAACAACAAAGAAAATCATATTTTTCAAAGTATATGATTATTATCAAGAATCATAATCATAATCAAATTTTAATTTTTTTTTCATAATTAAACATTCAACTGTAGTCCACCCAACACGTCATAAGAAATTTTAATTAATCTTTTTAAATTACAAGGAACATGTCCCTACATGAACTCCACTTTTAATTAAGTAAAGAATTATGATTAAATTAATATTTTAATACGTTATTGTTCTAAATTATTTTTTATTCTTTATTAGTACTCAAAATTAATATCTAAATTATATTTGTGCTACCTAATAGTAGGAATCATATGGTTAGTTTTGTTAAACATAAAAGATAAATTGAATATAATTTTGAAGAACATGTCATATATGCGGGATCTATTAGGTAATTTACTTTTTAATAGGCACATTATTTTATTGATTTCTCTTTTTTTTTTCCTGAATGTGGCAGAGTTTTTTTATTACTAGAAAATGTCAGAATACTTAAAAGTATTACAATTTCAATATATAGTCAGGTACATCAGATGTAACAAAACACATACTTAAATAAATAAATAAAATCCACTTAAAGAAGAGAAAATTCCTACACAGGAAAAACCAAACCTCAACACATAGATGAACAAAATTTCCACACAAAGAGGATCACAAATCTCTACTCATGCAAACATTATAAAAACATATTAAAATAACAAAAAAAATTCAATCAACATACATCACTGCATTTCTTTTATAACCAGTTAGAATGACATCGTCTCCACACAACCCTCGCATATAGGTAAATTATACTGACCTCTTAAAAAAATTTAATCAAAAAATTTACACTAACCTCTTCTGAAGTTTATGAAAATATCAATTACCTTCTTTATTATTTTTGAAATGTTACTAATCTCTTATTTGATTTTGTTTTGCATCAAATTAGTCCAATCGTCAATTTTTCATTAGTACTTAACGAAAAAATTGTTTTACAAATAAAAATTTTTTTTCTAATTATTGTGTTTGAAATATTTTATTGTTATAATTAGAAAATAAATTTTATTTTATTTCTGTTTTTATTAAAAAAACAGTGCTATTGTTTTTTAGAAAAAAAAAATATTTTATTTCTTTTAGAAAAACAGTTTTAGCTTTTTTAGAAAAACAATTTTAATTTTTTATTAACAAGACAAATTTTTAAGTAAACTGTATTCACGATTTTTTACTACACAACTACTTAAAATTGTTCGATCATTTTTTTTCATTCATCCACAATTGAAATTAAAAAACTACTCACGAATCACTTGTTTAACTAAATAAATACAAATATATATATATATATATATATATACTTCATGAACTCCAAAAATGACATGTAATTACAGTTAGATATTGAAAGAAGTTTATTTATTTTTAACCCAATGTTTCTGAAACCAAAGACAAATCTTCAACCCCCAGAACTAAAAAACACTAACTCAACAAGCATCTAAACCCAAAACTACGGACATTGTTACCCCCAACTAAAGCAACCTTAACAGCTTATTCCCAATCAAACATGACTCATACACGTCGCGAATCAAATAGTCGATTTCTTCACACTTGGCGGAATATCTCATGAGCCACTAATATGCCAAGCCCCACAGGGCCTAGCTTAGGCTTCTTCAGAACTATGGCAGCCAAATCAAACACTACCACACCCAAATGGAACACTTCCAAACCATTGAACTCATCCCAATTATGATTAAGCAGTCTTGACAGCTCTTGTCGCATCCGAACTCCTTTGTCAGTGAGAAAATCCACTAGGCAGTTGGGAATTGATCCCAAGAGAGATAGGAACTTAACGGGGATCATCCTTCCCACACAAAAAAAAAAAAAGGGAGTTCTTGGCCTGTATTAGCTAATTTTGTTGAGATGTGTCTTCAAGTTCCATGGTCATGGTGTTGCTTTATACTCAATGCTTCAGCTGGAAAGACACTCACTCGCCAGAGCTTTGAGAATTGAGTGGACGCTTAATTAATTACTTGGAACTACAACTTCATTTATGATAATTAAAGAATTTCTAAAACTTCGTACGTGTAGGCTGTAGCAACATTCATTTATATATGTATATAGTTTAGTTTGGTTCAAGTAAATTAAGAGTCAGGCCTGTTTGAAATAACTAAAAAGCTTTGTTTTTAAGAAATTTAATTTTTTTTAAAAAAAGGTTATAGTGTGTGGAATAATTTTTTATAGTAATTTTTTTTTTTTAACTTTTTGTTAAAATATGTAATATATATATTTTTTAATATGGCCTTTTATTGTTGATTGCATAGTTGTCATTTTAATTAAAAGTATTATAATCATTTTACTTAAAGAAAAAATTTGTGTGTTTGGAATGTGTAAATGCTTTTTATTGGAAAATAAATTAAAAAATCTTATTAATTTTTTAGACAAATCAAACAGAATAGTCCAAAAATTGGCTTTTTTAAAAATAAGAAAATTAATTTTTTTAAATAGACAATTTATAAAGTTCTTTTAGAATATCATGCAAACGATATAATTTCTTACTCTCAACAAACAAAAATGTTTGATACACATTATGTGTATTAGCTTTGTTACCCACGTATCCATTAAAAATAGGGGTTAATATTGTCTAACCCTAGAAATATTTTTTGCTAAATTATTAGATAAAAATATCAAGCAAATAATGTCAGATAATGCTCCAAGATTACAGAGTATTCAACTTGCACCAAACATTAGTTTTTTCGATCTATATAGTGTTCATGGATGCAAATGAAGAGTTGGACTTTGTAAGAGAATTCATTCTCCATTCATCTTTTTTTTGTTTATAAGCTCTTTTTCTCTATCCGGATAAAAGCAAAAAATGAAGAGTCGTAAATGTATAGTAGTTGATGTGCATAAGCAATTATTAATGTTTTTTTTTTTCTGAGACGCTATGGAAAAGGCAAATTGCAGCCAACTAGCTAGGTTTGTACACAGATAAAAGTGCCAACTATAATTATTTTTATTATAAAATTTCGTCACAAATTTTTTTCGTAAAGTAACCTGTAATTATATAGTAATTTCAATTATGAAGATTCCAATACATAATTAAAAGGATTTTAATGAATAGATAGTGAGATATGGAGTTTTTAATACTGAGTAATTATTGAATAGTCATAGTGCATGTGATGTTTTAATCAACAACATAATTGAAAATTTCGTTTATGAATTGATTTGCAATAATCAATTTTTGAAAAAGTAAAAACACCGCAATACACAAGCATGTTAATGGAATCCACTATCAAACTTTGATTCTTGAAAATTTCTTCAAGAGACTCTACGAACTTAAATAGAATGTTGAATATTTGATTACTTAACGATATTCTTTAAAGGCTCTTGAAATATAGACACGCACTCAAAATCCTAACAGGCTTTTTTAAAGAGTACTCAAAAACAACGAAACCCTGAATGTTATAAAATAATTTCACGTATGAAATACTCGAGCGATCTGTTCACCGCTCGATCGATGAAACACTACTCGTAGTAGTTTTGCTTTTTGTGTAAGAAATCAACAGTCCTAACTAACTGCTTGATAGATTACTCGAGCGGTCTGTCGAGCGGTCTGATAACATTTATAGTTTTTTTATATTTTTGACTCTGTTTTTTTACGCTGCAATACACAAGCATATCTTCAGTAGAACAAGTGTCAAATATCAAAGAATAAGATATGAACATTTGTCACAAATTTGCCAAACATAAAATAACAAAAATCGAAAGTCAAAAAATCTTAACAATAATAAAAAATGCCCTAGATGGAACAATATTGGTGCACATTTTTTTAATTGGTAAATATAAATGATGACCCACTTAGAGGCTAGTTGGCAACTAATTAAAATTTTTTTTTGTTTGCATTTCTAGCCAAATAATTAAATTATGTTTAAAATATCATTTACGCAATGTCACATAATCGATACTTTGAGAGTATACTTAATTTTTTTTTTTTTCAAAATAGAAAATCTTAGAGAAAATCCAATAACAGTAAAAAAATAACCATTCACTTTTGGCAACCAAATAAATTTTGGTTGGCGAAGGTTATCCATTTGGCAACCATATCAATTTTGATCGATAAAGGACATTCATTAGGCAACCAAATAAATTCTGGTCGAAAAATGGTATACATTTGGCAATCAAAATTAATTTTGCTCTGTGAAACTTATACTTTTGGCGACCACAGTTATTGTTAGTTGTCAAAAGTTTGGGATGATAGTTGAAAATAAATCATTAATACTTTGCCGACCAAAGTTTTGCTCAGCAAAAGTTAAAATCAGTTGGTGACCAATTTAATTTGGTCGAGAGTGGTTAAATGACTGGGCGACCAAATATTTGGTTGGCTAAGGTCGTTTTAGGTAAAATGTCATCGCTTAGTACTCTGGTAACTTTCCGTGAAGAAGTTTAAAAAATCCTATTCATGGGAAAACCCTAATGTTAGAATCCTAAGTCACTATCCCCACTTACCTAACACTCAAGCTTTGCAAGCTCCAGTCCTCAAGCCATTGTTGTTGCGACCCAATTCCAACCTGTAGTCACCACACAACTAACCGTCGCTACCAGCAAAGGTTCCTGACAGCAACAGTCGCTGCAATCCCTCTTTGCCGTAGTCACCGGAAGCCCTCGTCGTTGCCGTCACCGCAAGCCCTTGTGTACCAAATTGATTTCACATGTACTGATTTAGATCAGATAGGGCTTTCTTCAATTTCATCAACAATTGTGCAAACAAACTTTTGAAAATGGACTGCCCGCGAGTAGAATTTTATAGCTAAAAATGTATATAAAAAAAACCTTAACAAAAAAGTGACGTTCAGGGAGAAAAAACAAAACCACGTAACATTCTTGGGAATCACACGAGCACCTCGCACTAGTCCAAATAAATTTATGAAAGTCGACGACACGCAATTCCAATACCAAGTTGAATTCTATAGTCAAAAACTTAAATAACTTAATGAAAAAGTGTCGTTCAGGGGGTGAAAACATAAAACAACCAACAATCATCCAAGGGAACCGCACAACCACCTCGCACTAGTCCAAACAAACTTATAGAAGTCGATGGCACGCGACACCAGGTTAGAATTTCATAGCTAAAAATGTGGACAACTTAACAAAAAGTGTCATTCGACAAGGCAAAAACATAAACAACCACTAAGTATAGCTAGAGTTTTACTGGTAAAAATGTAAAAGATTCAACCAAAATAAGAAATTACATTATATTGCTTTTTATAATTGTTGTATCTATTAAATAAACATTATTTATTTCTATTTTCTTTGGCAGACACTCAATGGCATTAGTTGCACTTGGATTTCGCGACTCATTTTGGAGGTATCTATTGTGTTAAGAGAATGTATTTTGTTGAAATTATATCTCTCAGAAAATTTTATTATGGAGTTATGTAAGTTTACTTTTGAATAATTTTTGGAGAACATGTTTTGTCATGCTCCCAAAAACTGAGGCACTTGAACCACTCATGAAAACTCACAAAGCTAGATCACGCTCCATGAAAACCTTTAATAAAAACTTGATTTATTACTATTGTTCTCAACAAAATCATTTAAATCGGAACTATTTTCGAAAGGAGAGTTAAACTATTGAAAAGAAAACTCCCGAGACTTCAATTTTATCAAAAAAGTGTCCCGAAATGGAATCCGAATGAAAAAATACTTTTTATTTAATAAAACAAAAACCACAATCTTGCCCGGGTGAGTCCGCTCGAGCGGACCTACCACCGCTTGAGCGGTCACTTGACCAAGATAAAAGGGTTCCTCTCGGATAATAGGCCGCTCGAGCGGACCCAGGTCCCTTACTCGATACGTACCCAGCAAAATCCTATTTTTGAAACCCAATTCCCAAACCAAGATTTTCAAAAGGAAAGAGTTCTAGGATAACAAACATGGTTCAAAAACCAATTTAAAACCATGGAAAGATAATCAACACGCACCCAAAGCCTCCCATGAGAATCATTAATGATTTCATATAACCAAAATATAAAATCCAACTCCCAAACCGATGAACAACTTCAACTCTCATTCAAACAAGCAAAATATACAGCATTGACCTCAAGCTTTTACAATCCAAGAGTTTGAGTACAAAATTTATATACCATGAATTACATGATCCCACAAAAGTTACATGATCCAAAACTTGGTTACAAATATTCCATAGACCAAGGTACATGATTCAAAAATCAAAATATAAGACTTCTTCACTTTAGGCCACATGATCGTACAATCCAAGCCCATGGATTAAACTATAACATTTACCAATCTTAATCAATTTCAACCAATTCTTGAAATTAAAACCTAACCCTCGAGGTTAGCTCATAAATCAACAAAATTCACACTTTTGTACCATTTTCATAAATCCTTCTTGTTTTCAAAAATTAATTTGAACATCAATTTATCCAACCATACAACTCTGTTAATCCAACAATCAATACATCTCATGCTTTAAATCTAGGGTTTTAAGCATGGATAATCACTCTCATGCCAGTTTAAACAACCAAAAATGCATTAAATCACCTAAATCAAGTATTTAAACCGAGATAGTCTAGAATCCTACCGTTTTGGTTAAAAATCCGAAGCTTTAATCAGCTGAGAAAACCCCAGAAACGTGAAATCAAAATCCGTTCGGATGGATGCGAAGCCCTCGTCGAGTAGATCGATTTTCGTCTTTGTGGCATTGCCAAAATCCAACTCTAAGAGCGCCAAAAATGGGAGGGAATTCAAGAGTGCTCACTTTCTCCAACAATGGAGTCTTGGAGAGAGAAAGAGATGAAGGAGAGAAGAGAGAGGCACGTTGGAGGGAAAATGAGGAAGAACCGAAGAAGTCTTCAAGTCTTCCATGAGAAGATACATGGGGTGGGGTCACGGGTTACCTCTACCCAAAATTGATTTTAAATTTAAAATTTAATTTATCATGTATTTTTAACTCATATTCACGTATTAATAATATTAAAATTAATATTTTTAAATTTAAATTAATTCAAAATTAATTTTTTAAAAATTATTATCAAATTAAAATTTACGAGTCTCTACACACGTCGATAAATTTTTTTAAAATTTAAACGAGAGTTACCGAATTCCTAATCATTACTCATATGATAATATGCATATATTTAACAATTTATAATCAACTAAAATCAATTAATAAACGCATCATATTATTTATTATAATAAAAAAGAACTGATTTTTATATGTTATTATTAATGCATAGACTAACAAGGTTTAACACATTATATTATTTACTATTATTTAGTTTTTATACATTTGCCTTTTTTTTTGTACATAATAAAATATTGATTAAGTGTAAGATATTATTATTCAATAAAAAGTAATATTATTTCCGGTGCAAGTTTAAATAAATTATTTTTGTTACATTTGTTCTTATTTTTTTATTGTTTTTATACATAATAAACAATAATATACTAAAGTGTTTTTTATATTTATTTTAGTTTATAAAAAAACTTATTATAATTATATTTTTTCACTATTATTTATTTACTATACATAATCCTAGTATAAAATTTATTTTTATTATTTCTTTTATTTTTTATTAGGTTCGAGCCAATGTGTTAGATTCGGGCCAGTATGTAACTCCATAACTAAGGTCCAAGTCTGGCCCACACGTGTCTTAGAGCTTGAGCGGACTCGAGTCTTATCAGGGTTGATACAGTAATAGGTCCAGACTAGGTCAATTGCAGGTCCATTTTATACTCTTACTTCCTACTCACTAGCTTCCGTCAATTTGATTGTGTAATCCCAATATATAGTAGAAGTCATACAACCATTTGGTTAAAAATTATTGATAAAGTGAATATATATATATATATATATAATAAAAAATTATTAAATAGTTCCAAAGTATATATCAATCTACTATTTGAAAAGGTCTTATAAAAGCTTTAAAGTTTTTTCAAATTCCAAACACACTATTAATGCCCATTGGTGAAAGCTAGACTTTGACATGTTCTTATTTTAGTTAGAAAGACAATTTAGAATGTTCCGTTTGGTAAGAAAAGAGTAAAAGTTACTTTTGTAGTGATTTAGGTTGGGGATATTTTTTATTACGTTTTTTCTAATTGAATATTTTTTAACAGTAATTTAAACGGACACACTGTTTAGATTTTTCTCACATTAAGGAATCAAAATGCTAAAAAAAATCAAAGACTTTTAAAAATTCAAATAAAACAAAAAATACCCATTACGGCGTTTGAGTGACATTTTTATCTTTAGTAAGTTTTTGTTCCTCGCGTACATGACCGATCGATTGGTCTTTTTAGCCTTGCGGTAAATTGTTGCAGACTGAGAAATCGAACGTTGTTGAAGACTGCTCGATGGACTGATCGATCGGTCTATTAAGCGGTCTGATACTGCGGCCAACTTTTCACTATTTTTTGCTCCTTGATCGCTGCGCTGCAATATCAAACCACAACTCCACAAGAACAAGTGTAAAAATATCAACGAATAAAATAAATAATTTAAATAACTATTTGTCACAGATTAGCCAAACTCAAAACGAATTAGACCGAGGTCAAAATGCATAACAATCTCTCTCTTTGGCAATTCTGTGACAATAACCAACAACCCAAAATATCCAAACAAAAACCAAGGACACAGCAACAATTCGAAAAACAAATACTGAACACTGCCACAACACAAAAAAAAAAAAACATCTCTCCCCCTCAAACTCAACTTAAATTAAAACTAAAGAAAAATACTCCCCCTCAACCTTTACACTCTCCCACTTTTTGTCATGGATTCACAATCAAAACAAAGAAAAAACAAAAAAAAATCTTTTTGAGTGGGAAACACGATTAAAGAACAAGCATGAGTCCAAGGCATATTTGCATTCACTTAAAATCTCAACATCTAGTCAAATGATTAAAACACACACAAAATTCAAGATCCCCTATATTCATATATGAACGAACACAATCAGAGTAGATTCTATATGAATAAGTGTGTGTGTGACTTGAAATATTTCAAGATTTCAATAATCGATTTTCTTAAATAAACTAAACGATACAAATAAGCTTAAACTAATCAACCACACAAGCAAAAAAATAAAGCAATCACAATCACACAAGGGACAACGATATTTACGTGGAAAATCTCAAATCGGGTAAAAATCACGAGACCACACCGGGTCTAAAAAATCAAACACTATTAAATCGTTGGTTATAAAGAAATCTTACAAATCCCGACGTTGCACCCACAACCAATGGTAGTAAGCTTATCTTTGCCGAATCTACGTGCACCAACTCCTGTGCTTGACGGCAGCTGGAACCCACCATCGGACTTCAACACTTGAGACTCCTCTCAAGCAACTGCAAGACACGAACAGATCGTTGAAACTTTGATTGACTTGATGATAGGTTTGAATGAGCGGAAGCCAATAAATCATTAAGCTTTTGTAGACTAGCTTGCGAGTACAAGGAATAAATCTCTAAAGTTTGTGGCGGCTAGATTTTTATCAACAATAAAAATAAGAAGGCTCTCTGGCGGCTAGAATATCTCACAATAATGATGGAGGCTCTGTTATGAAAACCCTAGGCATCCCTATTTATAGAAAACTGCCAAAACCTAATCTGCTGCACTAAAAAATTGCTCATCGCGTACATGACCGATCAATCGGTCTTTTCAGCCTTGTGGTAAATTGTTGCAGACTGAGAAATCGAGAGTTACTGAAGACCGTTCGATGGACCGATCAATCGGTCTATCAAGCAACTTGATACTGCGGCCAGATTTTCATTTTTTTTTACTTCTCGATCGCTGCGCTGTAATATCAAGCCACAACTCCACTAAAAAAAAGTATAAAAATATCAACGAATAAAATAAATAATTTAAATAACTATTTGTCACAGATTTGCCAAATTCAAAACGAATTAGACCGAGGTCAAAATCCGTAACACGACTCATTGTTATTTAGTTCATGTTGTTATCAATAATTAGTCCCATAATATTAAGATGTGTCTTTTTTTTATTAAAAGTGGGACATTTTTGGTTAAGAGACATTTTAGTTACGCATAGTAAAAATCTCATTTTTTGCACGAATACTACCTTAGTAATTATACATAGAAAAATATCTCTCTCTCTTTTTTTTTTTTTGCAAAAATAAGATATTTTTAGTTATATATAAGATATGTCTCATTTTTTACCAAAAACAAAATGAGACATTTTTCAGTAACGCATAGTAAATGTTTCATTTTTTTTGCATAAATTAGTAGTTATACATAGGAAAATGTCTCATTTTCTATAGAAATAAGACATTTTTTTATTACACATAGAAAATGTCACATGTTTTGCATAAATTGGGCATTTTCAGTTACACATAGAAATATCTCATTTATGCACAAAGGAGAAATTTTAGTTAAACATAAGAAATGATTTATTTTTTCTGTACAAATAATACATTTTTAGTTACGCATAAAAAATGTTAAATTTTCTGCAGAAGCAAAACATTTTACATTAGACACATGACACATTTTACTTTTAATGTATACATTATATTGGGATATATGGAGCCTGACAAGCACTTGAGTACTGAACAAATAGTGGGTAGCACAAGCAAAGCGCTCGAGCGCCGATTCTCCAAAAGCTGGTGCTAGCGGGGCGCTAATTCGGCGCTCAAGCGTCGACTCTCCAAAAACTGGCGTAAAAGGCGCTCGAACACTAGACTGCACTGTGGATTCTAGATTATTATGCTAATAAAGCGTTCGAGTTTCGCAGTGCTAGAACATTTTAAAGCTAAACTATTTATGTGTTCATCATAGTGTTGTTAGAGAGTCTCATAAAAATTGCTAAAAATCATTATAATTTGTATCTTTGCATCATATATTGAAAATTCGTATCATTCGTTGATGTAACCCTAGTTGGGTGAACTACATAAATTTTGTGTTTCTTGTTTGTGATTGTTTCTCATATTTGTCCTTCATCTTGTTCGCACTCATTTATCTTAATAGATCTTATTGGGGTTTCGTTTTTAACCCCAACAAGTGATATTAGAGCTTAGAGTTTTGTTGAGTGAAAGTGATGTTGATAGAAGACAAGAACGTCAAGATTGAGGTGTGCACTAGTGCAGACTTTGAATTTTGGAAGATGCAAATTGAAGATTATCTATACCAAAAGAATTTGTATCTACCTCTCAAACGAGAGAAATCGAAGGACATGAAGGAGGAAGGATGGTATATTGTTAATAGACAAGCCTTAAGGGCTATTCCATATATCATAAAGGAGAAGATTGTAATAGGTTTGATGGCAACTCTAACCAACATAGATAAAAAGCTTACTGCAGTCAAAAGGTTTATTTGATGCCAATATTGTTCAACCTGAAGATGACAGAAGGTGGATCGATTATAGATTACTTGAATGATTTCAACACGGTAACAACTCAGTTAAGCCTTATGCCGATTGATTGTGACGATGAGATAAGGGCGTTGATTCTTCTGTCCTCTTTACCTAAGAGTTGGAACAACACTGCAATAACTATGAGTAACTCATCAGAAAAGTCAAAACTAAAGTTTGATAATGTCAAAAAAATAAAAGAAGAGAAATAAGTGAAACATCGGGATCAACTTTGAGCACGAAGACGAGAGGAAGACCAAAAGATTGAAATTTCAATCATGGGAGGCCAAAATCTAAGAGGAGGAGCAAGTCTAAAAGGGTGCTACCTACTGGAACTATAGAAATAAGGGGCATCACAAAAAAGACTATAAGGCACTAAAGAAAGAGGAGAATGATTTTCTTCTAATACTACAGCTGCAAAAGTCATTCATGACACCTTGATTTGCAATATTAACAGTCCTATGGTGTCAAGGATTACGGACTTTGATGCGTCATTCCATTTTACATCACATCAGAAAATCATGGAAAACTACATTAGTGGCGATTTCGGTATGGGTTTTTTGGCCGTTGATGAACTTTTACAAATTATAAGAAAATGGAATGTATGGATCTGTTTACTAAATGGGTCTGTGTGGAAGCGGCTGTATGTCAAGCATGTATTGGGGTTAGAAAAAAACCTAAATTTTGTGGGGCAGCTTGATGATGAGGGTCACGTGGTTAGTTTTATTGGCAAACTGTGGAAGATCACAGAGGAATCCCTTGTAGTTGTTTTGGGAAAGAAGGAAGGTACTCTGTATAGGACGATGAACAATAGAAGCGTTATTTATAGTGTTACTAAAAGTAGTTTGGATCTCTAGCACCGAAGATTTGAAACATGTGGAAGAAAGGGATGAAGACACTCTTATCTGGTGAAAAGTTATCAGGGTTAAAATCGATTGACTTAGATTTGTGTGAGGACTGTATCTTCAGCAACTAGAAAAAAGTTAGTTTCTCAAGGACTGACAGAACTTTGAAAATGGAAAAATTGGAGCTTATTTATACATATGTATGAGATTTGCATTAGTTTAATCACTTTGGGGATCATCTTGTTTTCATTGATATGCTTACTACTTTTAGGAAGTGGAAAGCTTTGGTAAGAAATGAAACATATATGAAAGCCAAGTACTTGAGATCAAACAATGGTAGGGATTGATGCTGAGTTTAAATAAATTTGCACTGAGAGTAGAATCTAGATGAGAAAGACTCTTTCAAGAATACCTCAGCTCAATAGGGTTGCTAAATGGATGAACATAACATTGTTTGAACATGCTAGAAGCATGATGATACATTCTGGTTTGCCAAAAACATTCTAGGCTGATGCAATCAATACTATAGCTTTTCTAGTGAATTGTGGTTTACTTGTCTCTTTAGAGAGAAAGATATATGAACAAGCCTAGAGTGGTAAAGAGATAAAACTTATCATTCTTAAAAGTTTTTGGTTGTCTCTTATGTTCATGTTGATGCTAATGATAGAAATAAACTTGAATATAAGTCTGTTAAATGCGCTTTTATTAGATATGGCACTGGTGAATTTAGTTATCATTTTTGAGATGTTCAAAATCAAAAAATCATTCGTAGTAGAGACGTTATATTCAATGAAAAGGTCTTGTATGAGGATATGGCTGTAACTTTTGATGTTTGTCTTGAAAATTCTAAACATGTTGAGTTAGAGGAAATTTTTGAAAAGGATGTGAATAGTAAGGTGTAAAAATACTCAAAAAATATTGTTCAGCAAAAGAACCGCATACTCTTGTGATGAAGCTGAGACGGTTTACTAGAGTCCCTAAACGTACATAACAACATTCACCTCCATGGTATTATTTGTTGCTATCTAACGGGAGTGAGCCAGAATGTTATAATGAGACTTTATAGGTTGATGATTCAATCAAGTGTGAGTTAGATATACAGAATGAAATTGATTCTCTTGTAAAAAACAAGATGTGAGAATTAGCTAACCTACTACCGGGGAAGAAAGTATTGTATGACATGTAGATTTACCAGATCAAGTAAGAACATGGCAATAGTAGACGATACAAAAGTAGGCTAGTTGTGAAAGAATTTCAACAGAAATAGGGTATTGACAACACAAGAATTTTCTCACCAGTTGTGAAGTTGACAAAAATCAAACTTGTGTTGGAAATTATGGCAGCTGAGGATCTACACCCTAAGTAGATGGATGTAAAGACATCATTCCTTTATGTTGATTTGGAGGAAGACATTTACATAAACAGCTACAAGGGTTCGCAGTACGAGAGAAGGAGGAATTGGTATACAGGCTCAAAAGAAGCTTATATAGTTTGAAACAAGTACCAAGATAGTGGTACAACACATTCGACAGGTTCATGGAAGTAATGACTTTTTTAGATATTAAGCAAATCACTATTACTATTTCAAGAGATTTGACAACAATTATATTGTTTTACTTTTGTATGTTAACAAAATATTTATTGCGGGGCCATATATGCAGAAAATAATTGAATTAAAAATTCAATTGTCAAAGCAGATTAAAATAAAAGATTTGGGTACTACAAAATAGATTCTCGATACGAGGATCATATGGGACAAATTTGTAAGGCACAATAGTAAGGCACAAGGTTGTTGCTTCCCTTATATCTCATGAGATATTGAATAAGATGGAGTGTGATAGATCATTAGAAGAAGGAACTATGATTGCATTAGGCAGTGAAAAAGTCAAAGGCAAGACGAGAGTAAGGCAAGAGAGGCCCAAGAAAAAGGGTCATTCCAAGTTAAGGGTTTACAAATTGATGTGTAATTATTGTGACAAGGAAGGTCTTCTGAAGAAGAATTGGTTGAAGTACAAGGCGGATAACGGGAAAGAACAATAATTAGATAGGCGGTTATAGAGGGTTCCAACTATAAATAAGTAGATGTACATACATTTTTTTCAGGCACAGAGAAATTAGATTGGATATTAGATTTTAGTTGTTCGTTCCATATGTATGCAATTAGAGAATATTTTGCTATGTATCAATCATGTGATAGGACTAATATCATGATGACTAACAATGCAGTGAACAGAGTTATGAGTATAGGGACAATGTAGTTTTTTTGCATGTTTGACGAGACTATTTTGATCTTGACTAGAGTTAGATATATGCTGAATTATTAAAAGAACTTAATTTTTTTAGGGATACGGGATTCGAGATGCTGTAGATTCTATTTGAAGGTGGAGTTTTTTTTGGGTTTTAAGGAAAATAGGGATGTGATGTGTGGACAGATGATTGACAATCTATACATGCTTGTAGAGACTATTGTGACAAGCAAAGCTGTTATCTAATATCATATGAGAACTGTTGGTAGGCGACATACACAGAGGACGTGTAAGGGCATTCGGAGTGAACAACCATTGGGGAGAAGCACATTCCATAGGTGCATAGGTATGCTGAAGTGATGAGATCGTACAAGTGTGCATGTTAGGAAACAGAATTCTATGGACCAATGACAGTACATACAAATTATACGAATATATATATATATATGGAACTCGAGAACATGATTAAAACCTTACACAGCGAATAATAGTTATACTTTCGAGATCTCTTTGGTTTGATCTCATCTCATCACTCGAATAGAAAGATGTTGGATAGATGCACACAAAGAGGAAATCGATTGCACCTCAAATCTTCTGTTATATTCCTGTATGCCTAATCATGAACTGAGAGTGTGTTGCAAATCCGTGACCTAAGGAAGGGACTTAACTATCAGGAGAGTTAAGACGCATATATAGGTTACGGCATGAACCTAAGGAGTAAATAAGATTCGGGCTTCTTATATAATTAAGAAAACCTAATTCAGCCTGAATTAAATTTTTAATTACATAAATTATAATTCGTATCAGTAAAGAATTATAATTGTATTTCTCGTCTTATCTCAAAAATAATTTAAAGGTCCATATTATAAAATACTTATTTATTTTCCCATGTTTAAATTATAGATACCTCTCGATTAAATTAGATTACTAATAATTTTATTGAATCAACCATTTATACTTTCTTTAAAACTTGTCATTTGACTTATGTGATATGTCATATACAAGATTTATCAATAGTGTTTGACATAATTAAAACTTATAAACTTTCTTAATTGACTGTATAAAATAATTACCCCGAGATGATCATGTTCATTACATTCATAGTTTACTGGAACAATGAGTTAAAATTATACCATTTTTCATAATCAAGACATATCTATTAGAACAATATGCTACAATCCTACCAATTGTGTCCAATTCCATCTAAAAGCATGAATAAAAAGCTTATATTCTACAAAAATTGATAATTAATATTTTGTGTGTAAACCGAACTCTACACACCAGATCATCTACTACATAGAATAAAAAATACACTTACATACCACTAAATAAATAATGCAGTACAAATATTGCTTGTATAAATTCTCATCAAAATAAAAATAACAAATTTTATTAATTTATAAAATAAATACCAAAATTCATTATATAAAAATATAGCTTTATATATGTATACCTAATAATACATGATGCCGGTAAGATGCAATAACAATGGTTGTTAGGTCATTAAGCTTCTGGCAAAGAGATTGATATGACTGGCATGACGAACATGTGTACACCTCAGCAAAAGCGAGTCTCATTTACTCTTGATTTGGTTAGTGATCGTCATTTCTTCTATTGTGTGCACAAATGGAGAGATGTGAAGCCACGTTATTCTACAAGTAATGACATTTGTGGAGCACTTTGCATAATGGTGCGAGTACCTCGGATTAGAGGTGTGAGTCATGCTATTTGACTATGGTAGTTCGCTGAAGACGGTAGCATTAATATCAATACTGGTTATCTTAAGAATAATTTGCAAAATTCAAGTAAAGATGGATATTGTTAGGCTGGAGTATGTCTTGTATTATATAGGTCCCGTACATTTATTTATTTGGCCTATATTTATTTGGGTGGAGGTGGGATTATGAGTAGAAATCATTTTTGTCTAGAATTTTACAATTATATAGGTTTATGATTTAGGGTTTCTATGATGTTCTTAAAAGGGAAATATTAGAAAAACTAACTAGTAGAAAATATAGTCAGTTGTACTATTTTACATACAATAATGAATTTTTTTTCGCTCGTAAATGTGAGCTGATGTGAGTCAATTGACATAAATTTTCTATATTGAAATCTTCCTATTTTTATGCGTGCATATTTACTTCTCTTTGCATTCAAATATTGATAATTAAATTTTTACAAAAACAAATATAGAAATTAATGAGAGCATTTTAGGATAGATCAAACGCAACCTACGTAAACTGGATATTGAATATTTGTCATCAGGACGGACCTACCTCACGGGCTAAGGGGCTCATGGTGAGCGGCGGAGCCAGAAATCTAATTTAGAGGTGGCATTAATTTAGTTTTAAATCTTAATTTTTTCTAATCAATAAAAATAGGATATTGCTAAAACATAAACAATTATTAATAAGTATAAAAATTTGTAATCTTATATTTTTACAAAATTTTGTGACAATTTAGACAAAAACTTTTATATTTATTTATTTCGGGTAAAAAACATATTAATCAAACTAACTGAAATATTATATTTTTTTAAGAATATTATAATAGTTATATAATATTTCAATAACAAATGAGTTTTTATTGTATATTAAAACTTTTCTCATGAATAGCAAATGAATAAAACTGTAGTTAGAAAAATCGAACGAAAATCCTAACCAAGTAAAATTTTTAAAACGGTTATATTTTAAAAATTGTTATTTCAAAACTCTTAGTTGTAAATATTTCTGTAAAAACTTAAAATAATAGAATAGTTTTATACTTAGAAGGGACACTAAACAAATTTTATAAATAGATATACATAATTTTATTTTATTTTATAGATAATAGTGTACATACAAAAAAATAAGAAGGGGCTCTGAGCGTGCATTGGCTCCGCCACTGCTTGTGGTTCCACTCAACTATTTAGATTTTTATATGAATAATTACACTTAACTCCCCTGAGGTTTAAGTTTATTACAGAAATTTCTCCCGTGATCTCTGAAATTACACTAACCTCCCCTAAGATTTAATTTTTAACATCAATTGCACCCAACTGTTAAAATTTTCGTTGAAATTTAACGAAAATCGCTCATCTTACCCCAAAACCACACTTCTCACGACAAAATCACATTTTTACCTCCAAAATCACTATTCCCACCCCAAATTTCAAGGGAATTGTGGTTTTGGAAAATGTGATTTTGGAGTGGAAATGGTGATTTTAGGAGAAAATGTGATTTGAAGGATGATTTTGGGGTGAGAATGGTGATTTTGGGGTGGGATGGGAGGTTTTCGTTAAATTTCAATAAAAATTTTAACAGTTTGGTACAATTGATGTTAAAAATTAAATCTCATGGAAGGTTAGTGTAATTTTAGAGACCATAGAAGAGGTCCCTGTAATAAGCTTAAATCTCAAAATAGGTAAGTGTAATTATTCCTTTTTTATATGTTTATAATGGTAAATGATAATGTTATGTTTGGGTTAATTTGTATGATTTGCGTTTATTTTTAATTTTTTTTGAAACTCTTTGTCATTTGTTAGTTAATTTTTTTTTGTACTTTTTTGAAGTCTCATATTCTCAATGAGAGAAATTAAATTTTTTTTAATAGTAATTAAATAATTTAAAATATTAATTAAAGACAAAAATAAATAACATAAAATATAACTTATTAACTTATTTTGACTTATGTTTTCATATTTTAATTTAAACAATAATTTTTCAGTTATCTCAAAGTTTGAAAAGCACAATAGTTTGTGCAAATAATATTTTATTTATTAAAAAAATAAATAAAATAAAATAAACAAATAAATTATTATTCCATACAAGACCAAAATATCTATAGTAGCAAATTAAAGAATCAAATAAAATACGAAAAAAAAAAAATAATGCTTGCAGTAGAGATGTATCAATTTTTTATTTATATTTTTTTTTTTGGTGACCAAAGAATCTTTTTGATTAATCCCACTTTGGCCCCATATGAATGTAAACCGGAGCGTCTGCTGTTTCCAAGACAAAGGTATGTTGTGCTGCTATCAGTGATAGTACAATTGGAATCTTTAAATTTGTTTAGAACCATTCACTAATTATTTGGGCTCATCGCCTAAGTAATTTTGTAAAAATTGAAGTCAATTGAATATCATCACTTAATAATTAATTCGTACATATTTGTCTTTTGCTTTATTTTTAAAATCGTACAAGCTATTTTTTTTTCTAAAATAAATATGCTCCAATTATGTTGACACAGTTGTCTGATTAACTTAATTTTTTTTTACATAAATTATCACTCGACGTATGCAAAAGAATAAATAGTTGCATTCTAATGATAAGATCCCAATTGAGCTATCAATAACACTCACAGCACAATCTACTGTAACTTGGTTGCACCCATGTTCTCATTTTGAGGAGTTCAAAAAATAAAAGTATTTAAATGTATTAATTTCGTGTAAGGGATCCAAATTGCATTTTTTCCCCCATCACTTTGCTCTCTCACCATCTCACTATAAAATTTAGAGGAACCCTACCTTCAATATTGGCCCTATGTCAAACCAGACCAAAAGAGTAACAGTAAAGCCGAGAAAAAGGGGAAGAAAATGTTGGTAAACTAGGTAACTAAACAATCTGATTTTTACAAACTAATAACAGATATAAAAAATTAAAACTGTGACAGATAATAAACTGTCTGAACATAAATTAAATCATTGTAAGAAAATTGAGAACAAACAGAATGCGAAAATAGGAACCGAATCGAAACTGAAAATACAGAATTTGAAGAACTTGTTACAGTATGGTAATACTAAAAATGCTTATTGAGGCTCGTGTTTTACATGATCCATTTAAGATAAAATTGCCATCGCTACGGTACTTCGAGTTGACAGTAAATGCCTCCCAAGATACAACGATCGACGAGTAACAGAAGCAACACAGTAATCTGTCACTTCAACCAACCGAAAGTGAGTTCGAACTCTCTCTTAGACTTGGGGAATGCATAGTATGCAGAAGCACAAAAGAGGAAAATAGATCAGGAAATCGGTGTTTGAAACTCGCAGCAAAACAATCTTTAAATAGACTACCTAGGTAACTGTTCGGATTAACCGAACAGGCATGAAACCTGTTCGGCCTGGTGGTTGACCCGCCAAAAAGGCGTGAACCCGTTTTGGACTCCAACGGTCTAATTTTGAATTAAATGGACAAAATAGTAATAAATGGTAACTTGATTTTGAAATAATTTAAATAATTAAATTATTCAAAATTCAAAAATTTAAATAAATTTTTTGTAAAAAGATAAGAGTTGATCCGACCTGGCCCGCTAGTCTATCGGACGGATAAGCGACGGCGGCGGCGCAAGTGTGCATGCGCATGGGGTTTGGGTCGAACCCACAGTTAAGTAGGTCCTCCCCCTTCCACAAAATTGGGTACTCCCAAGGGGCACATCCCTTATGCTACACTTGACTTATATAAGCTATTCAACAACCCTTCTCCGAACCAATGTGGGATGGAGCATAAGTTATTCACTTTTGTCAATTTTAATAGCACACTTTTGGAGCCAATTTTTCATTCACCCATTAACAGTTTTGAACTCTACAAAATTCATGATTATACTACTAATGGAGAGGAACATATTAGGACTTGAAATAATCAAAAAAGATTAATCCAATCCATAGATATTTAGTTTCAAAGTTAGCTAAAATTATGTCCAAAAAAGTTCAAAACTCACTTATTTTTCAACAATCCCCCCATGAATGGAATTTAACGAAAAAAGAAATGCAACAAGATGCAGACACAGAGAGAGTTCAATAAAAGAAAATTTCTGCATATGATAGATAGCTTTTGGCTTTGAACCTTTCCTTGTGAGAAACTATCAAACATACCGGCTAATAAGTGAACATGATATCTTGAACTATTCAACTGTTTGTGTAAGTCAAGACAATACAGTTCACACAGAATCTTTCTAACATAGCTTGGTTCTTACGGTTGTGTTCATTTCGACATTGAACATGCCTCGTCATTCATGAGTGGTCTAGAGAATTTAGCCTGAACAATTCTCATAGAATTGGCTCAGTTCACACTCGTATTGGTGATTCTTATTAAGAGTATCAACTAATACCCCACTTGGATATCCAAGGTATAAGAATTATTAAAAGCTTAGCTTATCCTTAAACATGCTGCAGACATCATTATTTCATCATAGAAATGGGTAGGAGTTAATCTCCCTAGTGATTTTCCTAGAGTCACATAATTCGGTTGTCACATTGAACCTAGATTTTGGGATCTCCAGTTAGCTAGGTTGGGTTGCCATTAAGGTGTCTCTTTAATAATAGGCTTTAGTTCCATTCCCTCGATGAACAATTCACTTGCTCTTTGGTCAAACGTTTGGTTAACGAATTCGCGATATTATCTTTTGACCTTATGTACTCAATGGATATAATTCCACTTGAGAGCAGTTGTTTAATAGTATTGTGTCTACGATATATATGTCGTGACTTATCATTGTACAAATTACTCTATGCCCTTCTAATTGCGAATTCACTATCACAATGAATGTAAATTGTTAGAACAGGTTTAGGCCACACTAGAATATCTTCTATGAAATGACGTAGCCATTCTGCTTCTTCCCCAGCTTTATCTAAAGCTTTGAACTAAACTTCCATTGTTAACCTAGCGATGCATGTCTGTTTGAAAGATTTCTAAGACACAGCTGTACCTCCGAGAATGAAGACATATCCACTTGTAGATTTTGAGCCTTTTGTATCAAATATCCAGTTGGCATCACGATAGCCTTCTATAACAGCTGGATATCTGGTATAACACAATCCGTAGTTATGAGTGTATCTTAGATATCTAAGAGCCCAAACTATCGCCTTCTAGTGGTATACCCCTAGGTCATTTGTGTATGTACTTAATTTACTCACTGCATACGCTATATCCGGTTGTGTGCAGTTCATTAAGTACATTAGACTCCCAATAATTTTGAAATATTTCAATTGAGATATGCTTTCGCTCGTATTTTTGGATAGATGTAGATTTACATCTACCGACGTCCTCGCTGGACGGTTATCATCATTGGAGAATTTACTAAGTATTTTCTCAATATAATGCGATTGAGACAAAGCATATCTTTCAGATATTTTAGAAATTATCATTCTTAAAATAACATCTGTCACTTTCAAATCTTTCATGTCAAACTGTTTGTTTAACATTCTCTTAGTAGATTTGATCATTTGATCATCACTATCTATGATGAGCATGTCATCAACATAAAGATAGGTAATGACTTAGCCTTTGTTTGTGCTTTTAACATCGACACACTTGTCACATTCGCTTGTCTTAAAATCATTTGACATCATAGTGTTGTTAAATTTCTGATGCTATTACTTTGGCGCTTGTTTTAAACTATAAAGAGATTTGATGAGCTTATAAACTTTGTTATATTATTTAGGAACAACAACTCCTTCCGGTTGTTCTATGTAAATCTTTTCATTCAATTCACCATTCAAGAATACCGTCTTCACATCCATTTGATATATATTCAAATTAAATAAAGCAGCTATAAAAATTAGCATACGTATAGACGTTATTCTTCTAACTAATGAATATGTGTTAAAGTAATCGAGACTTTCCTTTTGTCTATATCCTTTGACCACAAGTCTTGCTTTTTTACTTATCAATTGATCCATCCGTCTTCATCTTTCTCTTGAATATCCATTTATATCCAAGCAGTTTACAACCGGGTGGAAGACCCACCAGTTTCCATGTATAATTTTGAAGGATAAATTCAATCTCACTGTTTACAGTCTCTTTTCGTAAAGGAGCTTCAGCACTGAACATTGCCTTCTTATAAGTTCGAGGCTCATTTTCTAACAAATAGGTTAGAAATTTTGAACTAAAAGATTTGGATATTCTAACCCGTTTACTACATCTAGGTTCTGCATCATCTTCTTCCTGGTCTTCATTATGATTACTACTCTGAGCAGCATCATAAGTTATGTTTACAAAACTTATCTCTTGTCCAGATTTATAAGGAAATACATTGTCACGCTCCAAACTCTAGGTCACGCGAAACACCCACAAGTAACCAAACATAACACCCAACCTAAGAATACACTCTCATTATAAACATACATGCATTGTATCTATCACCGCCAAATGGCTTACATTACACAGTTCTAACACCGAAAAAATATGTAAACATACATGATACAGAAAGAACAAAAAGAAAGACTACAGATCTTCTGCCTCTTTAGCAACTCCGGATCAACTTGCGCGACGGTACCTGAAAAATATTTCAAATCCCACACCGTGAGCCAAAGCTCAGCAGAAACTAGACAACACATGAAGTATAAGCTAAACATGCTAGGTAAACGAGGTGTAATTTTTGACTATCTTTCAAGCTATTAAAATGATTTTCACAAGCAACGGGAAAGCAATGATAAGAACAATTTTTGACTCACAAGAGCCCTAAAAATTATTTTTGTGCCATGAGTCACACAGATCGTAACAATAGTTTAAAATTGGTTTATCTATCCCGATATGCATTTCATGCACTCCATGTATCTTCTCAAACTTTTACCAAGGGACCGCAGTCCCCATCTAATGCACCTTCTCAGCCTCTCGTCGAAGGACCTCAGCCCCAACGAACTCACCTTCTCGATTTTTTGCCGAAAGACCTCAACCACAACGAACGCACCTTCTCGGCCTCTCGCCAAAGGACCACAGCCCCAAGGAACACCTTGTTAACTAGGGTTAACATTCACAGAACCATATGTTCATCTATCTCGTCCCACACATGCATAACTAAACCAGGGTTTAGTGCATGATTCCACGTACCAACATTACGTTCCACATAACCACGTTACACATAGCGACATCAAAGCTATGCAATTCATCTACATAATCTGTACATAAATAAACTAGAGTTATAAATGCACATAGTTATGTATAATTTCACATCATGACGTCACCCGCCACATAACCCGACATCCACTCTCCTGGACAACCAACCATCCATAAAATCAAGTCTAAACCGAAGGCCAACACCAAACCCATAAGACCCCGATTTCACAAACCAACACATTTTCCCAAAAAGAACCACGGACCCAAACACGCCCCGTACCCACAGAAGAACAAACACCACGCACCTAATCGTGCACCACACCCACATCTAACCATGCACGTCAACCCCGAGGACTACATCTAAACAAACACCCGAGGCCACGACACGACCCCCGAAGCCACATTATAACCAACTGAACCCTGAAAAGAATCTAACAGTATTTCAGTCGACTAATTCCATATATCAATCAATTGAATACGGTTGAAAACTAATTGGAAACCAAGGACCCCAACCCCTAGCTGACTAAAAATACACTGGAAAACAGAAAAACCCAAACAGAAGCCACTCAGTCGACTGACCTCCCAGGTTCAGTAGACTAAACCCACAAACCTAAGATCCAGTCGATGACCCCATGCGGAAACAGTTTCCAAACCACTATTTTAGCCCTCCAAATCTCGAATCAACACCTTCAAACTTTCATCCAACACCCTTAGACATACACACGCCCAATCCTTACACCAAAACCTCGAAAGGAACACCCGACACCAGATTTCATCCACCGAAATCGACGAAGAACAGGCTTTTAAACCAAAATCCCGTTTGAACATAAAATGGTTTTTCATGCAATTTTAACCAATAGAAACACACATGATTACACGTAGCACCTTTGTATTTAGTAATTTTTATTTTTTAATTAAAAATCTTTAAATAAGATTTTGTAATTAAAAAAAAACTAAAAACATTCACATCCAAAAGTTAACGAAAAGTTAACATTTGGACCTAAGTGTTACAAAAATAAAAATATAAGGGGGTGCAGTGATATTTTAGAAAATAGAGGGAGTGTCAATGTTATTGTCTTTAAATACAGGAGGTGTAAGTGTAATATACCCTAATTAATATGTCCTAATCTACCATGCTATAAAGAGAACTCAACAATATAAGCAGAAGAAGATTCATTCTTATTCATTACATGTTTAGGTACAACATCCATTACATTCAACTTGAATAGAATGTCAGTCTGATACCCTTTACCCACAAATATCCTACTTTTTATGACTACAAATTTATCATAATCAAACACTAGTCTAAATCCATTCTTGTTCAACAAATACCCAGAAACTAAATTCTTACGAATGTTTAGCACATGCAGCACGTTGTTAAGCGTGAGTTCCTTCCTCGAAGTCATCTTCAAAATAACCTTTTCCTGACCTTCCATCTTGGATGTAAAAGAATTTCCCATACACAGCTGTTCTCCATCTATCGTCTGATAAGTTGCGAACATTCGTCTGTCAGAACAAATGTAGCGAGTAGCTCCAGTATCCACCCACCATTCTCTGGGATTTCTAACAAGGTTTGTTTCAAACACGACGACGAAAAGACTGATGTCATCCACCCAAGTAGAAAGGTTGTCCACTTTAGTCACGTTGGCTTGGGCGTTATTCTTGTGCTTGCTGCGATAATCATTTGCTCGATGCCCGATCTTGTCACAGATGTAACACTTGCCTTTGAATCTGAGTCTCCTGGAGTCCCCGTCTTTGTCATTAACATGCTTTCTCTTCTTGTTGCTGACTTTAGGCGCCTGTTCCACAACATTGGCCTTGAACTTCATTAATTCTGGTCTTCTTTTTAGAATTGTAGTTGTCTTCCTCTATCTTCAATCTGACAATAAGTTCCTCAAGTTTCATCTCTTTATGCTTATCCTTCAAGTAATTCTTGAAATCTTTCCAACCCTGTGGTAATTTCTCAATTATAGCAGCAACTTAAAAAGATTCACTTAAATGCATACCTTCTGCGTGAATATCATGCAGGATAAGTTGGAGATCCTGAACTTGTTCAAAGACTAGCTTGGAATCCACCATTTTATAATTCAGAAATTTGCCAATGCTGAATTTTTTCGCACTAGCATTCTCTGTCTTATATTTGTGGTCCAAAAATTCCTACAGTTCCTTTGCCGTTTTAATTGGACTATGTATATTGTACATAGTGTTATCCAATCCATTAAGAATATAATTCTAACACAAGAAGTCACCATGTTTCCATGCATCCACCGCAGAATCACCTGTCGATCCGTTTCACCTTCAGTCAATGCCGGAGCATCCTCATATAGGAATCTAGCTAGATTCAGAGAAATAAGATAGAATAATATTTTCTATTGCCATCTCTTAAAGTTAATTCCATCAAACTTCTTTGGCTTTTTCTCGTGATTCACCAGGACTGTTATAGTGCCCGCCAGTATCACCAAAGATGCAACCAGAATAGGAGTAGGGATACCAGAAATAGTAATAGCAATAGTTTCAATATTTTTAAATGTCATATTTAATATACTTTTATAACAGAACAATACAAATAAAACCATTTAAAAACCCAAAAAAATATTTTATTTTTCCTTTAAAAACTTCAATCAAAATAAAACTGCAGATAATTTTTTTATTTTTTTGAAACTGAAAAAATCTGTACAACACAGATTTATTTGTAGAAAACTGTTTTATACCAAAAATAAGAAAAAATAGCACCACAAATAAATACTGAACTTAATAAATTGTATTTAATCTGTAAAACTATTAATTAATCTACAAAATTAATTACACTAAAAATATTTACAAAATTTAATAAACTATACTTAAAATTAAAACAGAATATAAACTGTCCAGCAGTTTTAGAAACTATAACAGAGGATATAAAACCAGATTATAAAAAAGAAAAAAGGTTTCGTCTTAAGAGTCAACGCAAACTAGGTAACTAAACAATCTGATTTGTACAAACTAATAGCAGATATAAAAAAATTAAAACTGTGATAGAAAATAAACTGTATGAACATAAATTAAATCATTACAGGAAAATTGATAACGAGAGGAATGCGAAAATAGGAATCAAACTAAAACTAGAAATACAGAATTTGAAGAACCTGTTACAGTAGGGTAATACTGAAAATGTTGATCGAGGCTCGTGTTTTACACGATCTCCTGAAGACGAAATTGCCCTTGCTACGATACTTCGAGTTGATAGAAAACGCCTCCTAAAATATAACGATCGACGAGCAACAGAAGCAGCACAGCAATCTATCACTCTAGCGAATCGAAACTAAGTTCGAACTCTCGGTTAGAACTTAGGAATACAGAGTATGCAGAAGCATAGATGAGGGAAATAGATCGAAAAATCAATATTTGAAAGTAGCAACGAAACAGTCTTTAAATAGACTATCCAGGTGACTATTCAGATTAACCGAACAGGCATGAAATCGGTTCGACCTGGCGGTTGGACTGCTCAACAGGTGCGAACCCGTTTTGGACTCTAACGGTCCGTTTTTGAGTTAAACGGACAAAACAGTAATAAACGGTAACTTAAAATTAAAATAATTTAAATAATTAAACTATTCAAAATTCAAAAATTTAAATAAATTTTTCGCAAAAAGATAAGGATTGATTCAGCCCGACTCGCATCCAACGACCCGCAACCCAGGACCACAGACCACGAACCCGGACCCAGACTCAAACCCGAGCTTGGCTTGGCACAGCTGATCGGCCGGGCAGGCAAGCAGCTGCAGCGGCGTGGGCTTAAGCGCGTTAGGGGTTTGAGTCGAACCCACCGTTGGGTAGGTCCTTCCCCTTCCACAAAATTGCGTACCCAAAAAGGAAAAAATCCCTTAAGAATACTTGGCTTATATAAGCCACTCATCAACCTTTTTCTCAATTAATGTGAGATGAAGCATAAG
>JAOTRH010107265.1:0-15552 GCA_034768845.1 Heliamphora exappendiculata | reverse complement strand
CCCCCCCCCCCCCCCCCCTTTCCCAAATTTGGATTTTGCATCCTATGATCTTAAGGGCCTGTTTTTCATCATCTGTTGAAAATCCTATCAGTTTTCAGTTCTTCCTCTTTCATCACAAAGGATCAGTGGACCTAATAGGGGGTATGTTTTATATGATTCTTTTAGAGCCTTTCTTGATGATTGAAGTCTTCGAACCTTCCCTGAGCCTGAAGCCATCAATCCCTTCTTTCTTCAACTCGAGCCTTTCTGAGCATTTCGCTCTCCCACTTCTTGAGCAGACTACCCATTTCTGTCAAATGGCTGGCCTGACCTCTGAGACTTCAGTAATATCATGTATGCTCTTATCTAATCTTGTACACATGCGGAGGCAAAGAAAAGTTCATGTACACAGGTTGAGGTGCTTATCTCCATGTTATACAGATGATAATGTTATTGAATAAGCGAATGTAATGTGTTCAATGGGAGACAAAAAGTGATGCAGCACGCAGTGGGGATGAGGATGGTGGATAGGTAGCGCAGAAGGGTCGAAACCCTAACTCAAGGCTTTCGCCTTAAAACTCAACTCTTTTATTAATTCAACTTTGCTTAATACATAAAATAAGCCTCTTATTTATAGGCTTAAAATCCTAATCTAATAAGAAAATTAAAATTCTAAACAATTAAAATAACATCTCAATAATATAATTTAGAATCCTAATGAAAAAGAAATAAACTAAAACTTTATTTTAGAAGATATCTAGAATCTTAAATTAAATAAAATTCTAATGACAGAAAATAACTTAAATAAATTAGATAACTACCAACAACAATTATTAGACCAAAAGAGCTTATTAGCTCGAGTCGGGCCATTGGACTTATCCCGAGACTTCTAAATAGGATAACGGCTCTCAAGCCAATCAACGACTACCTCGTCATTTCTACTCCGCTGGAAAGAACTCGACGCCGTCGAGTTAGTAGGACAACCAAGGATGCCAGTAGAAGGAGAAATGAGACAAACCAACAAAGAGTTCTTCCTCGACTTGACAAGACGTGAATCAGTGGTGCAAGTAAGCGTGTATTTTGTCTTACCATCAACGAAGAAATAAGTGTTTGCACGCCCAGTATGCTCGACATCATGGTCCCATATTCATATACGACCTAAGAGAATGTTGCAAAGCTTAAGAGGAAGCACATCACATAACACCGTCTCTTTGAGCTTTCCAATAGTAAATGTCACAGGGCACTGCTTGTCAACTTTAAGTTTGGTGTTGGTGATCCAGGCCACATGATAAGGTGTAGGACGAGGCTCGATCTTTAAATCCAATTTCTTCATAGCTTCTTCAAATACGGCATTGATGCAATTTCCAATGTCAATCATCAGAGAACAAACACAATCATTGCACTTTACTCTAGTAGTGAAAATCTGGCCACGCTGCAAAGTTTCAGTGTGTTTTTTGTTCTTCTGAGTCGCAAGGAGAGGACGAATAATACCTAAAGTATCAGCTTGTATTTCCTCATCAGAGAAGGAATTGACAAGATCAAGGGGCTCAACAATCTGATGATCGAGCTTCACATTCACAAGCTTCTTTGCCGCCACAAGGTCTTCAGTCTCTAATATAGCAACAGGCTTAGCAGTCCTATTAAGTCTATGAAAAGGGCACTCTCTAGCATGATATTCAAATTCTTGACAATTAAAGCATTTAGGTACGGTATGACCTCCAAATGTAGGCGGGGAGGAAGTGGAAGCAACACGGGGATAATGATTGGAGAACTTGGTATGAATGGGCTTCGCAAAAGTCCTCTCACTCGGTGTAAGGGGTTCAGTTGGTGCACGCATTGAAGTCTTTTTCTTGACTTTGTCTTCCATTTGAAGGGCCACTTGGACTGCATCTGCCATGAGATATAATCTGCTAGCAGCTAAACCGCAAGAGATTTGGCGATTTAAGCCCTGGCGATACATAGAGATCATGATATCTTCATTCTACCGGAACTCAGATCTAGTCGCTAAGCTGTAGAACAGTCTGATGTACTCTTCAATTGACTTACTGCCCTGTGTCAACTGACTAAATTACAAATCAGTTCGTTGCTTATAACTTGAAGGCACAAAATAGTGGGTCACGGTGACCTTCATATTAGCCCAAGTATGAATAATTGTATAATACTCACATTGATATTTTTGTCCACAAAAGTCTAGTTATACCTTTTAATTTTGCTTCGGCAAAAAGTAATATTCTGTCCTCGGTCATGTGATATCATTGAAAAAAACTTTCTATGCTATGCAGCCAATCAAAGAATACATCTGGATTGTGATCTCTATTAAAATCAGAAACCTTCAACTTGGCACCTCTGTCTACTTCAGGCAGTCGTGGATCTTTTGACATACGTTGAATTGCAAAAAGTTGTGGAGGACGATCATCGAAAGTACCACCAGTGGTAACCTCTCTTTTCCCTCGATCTCCAATCAATTTTTCTAACATGGCTCGCATCTGTGCCATATCTTCTGCTATCTGCTTCTGAGTGTTCTGTATTTCTTGAAATTTTTGACCTAAAACCTCGACTATGGTATTCAATTCAGTATTGGTAACCATGGTTATGGATAGGCATAAGTGGTAAAAAGGGATTGGGTTTGTAAGTAGGGTAGGGGTATTATAGGCTTAATATGGGTCTCATGGATTTTATTTTATTTTATTTGTTTTAAAGAGGTGAATGGCTTTTTAGGCTTAGGTAGCTTTGTTGGGTTGTGAAAGGTTGGGCTGGCTTAATGGGCTGGGGTTAAAATAAAGATTAGATGGGTTTGATAGGGGTTCATGGCATTGAGATGAATGTATGGGTTGGTTTGTTAAATTGGACTAGGTAAGTATCAGGCCCCAAGAGAAAAGCTAAATCGGGTCGGGTCTTCGTTTTTTTCAGATTTTTTTTCCTCACGCACTGCGCGAGAGAGAGAGAGGAGCCCCTAAGGTTTCAACGATGCGAAGGGAGATGCCGATTGCAGCGTCGACGGCACAAAGGGAGACGCCGACTGCGGCGTCGATGGTTCGAAGGGAGGGCGTCGACAGCACGTGGGAATGGCAATGCCTGCTATGGTGTCGACGGCACGAGGGCGGGACCAGGAGACGCCGATTGTGGCGTCGATGGTGCAAAGGGAGAGCGTCGACGGCTCGAGGGAAGGGCGGCACCGGCTATGGCGTCGACGGCACGAGGGGAAATCGCGTCGATTGTTGCTGTCGGCGATGTAGCGGTAGGGCAACTGGTGAGGCAGATTGAAGGGTGACAAAGATGGTCGCGATTGGTGGCTCCACAGGTGAGGGTGCGAGGGGTGTCGGTGTTAAGGTTTCTGTGTTAGGTCTTTACACAGAGACGATGCTGGCTGGTGGTGTTGGTGGCGACGTTGGAGATCATGGAAGTGGTCGGAGCAGGAGATGGTGGTGACAGGGATGGAGATCGCGATTGGTAGCGGCGGCGCGAGGCGTCGACGGTTGACAACCGGGGCCAATATAGAAAGAATCGCGGTAGAAGCTTCTTTAGTTGCAGAAAGGAGTCAAAGAAGGAGAAAGGAAAGTGGAATTCCAGCCTAAACTCTGATACTAATTGATGCAGCACGCGGTGGGGATGAGGTGCACAAGGGTCGAAACCCTAACTTAAGGCTTTTGTCTTAAAACTCAACTCTTTTATTAATTCAACTATGTGCATTGCATAAAGTAAATTTTTTAGTTATAGGGTTAAAATCCTAATCTAATAAGGAAATTAAAATTCTAAACAATTAAAATAGCATCTTAATAATATAATCTAGAATCCTAATGAAAAGAAAACTTTATTTTAAAAGATATCTAGAATCTTTAATTAATTAAAATTCTAATGACAGAAAATAGATAAATTAAATAACTACCAACAACAATTATTAGACTAAAAGGGTTTATTAGTTCGCGTCAGGCGCCATTGGGCGTAGCCCGAAGTTTCCAAATAGGATAACGGCTCTCAAGCCAATCAACGGCTACCCCATCAAGAAGTGAAAGTGATGTGGGCACGATCGTCTATAGAGTTGGCTCTATTTCGTATTCATGACCGTGTCTATTCTCCCGAGTCTATCCTTTATTCTTAAGTATTCATACCATTTCCCGAAAGTGCATTCTTTTATGGATGTCAATGGCCTAATCAGCTAATCTCCAATTCCTCGGCAGCTTTAGTGTTATTAACGTTTTTTTTGGGTAGTGTTTCCTCCACTATATTGTATTTGCATCTTTCTTTCCCAAAATGGGAAGTTCTATGGATTTCAAAGGCCACAATCACTTACTTTCTCCGACTTTGGGTCTGTATCCTGGCTTCCAATCGCACAGAGAGTACAAAATTATCTTCTTTCACCTGTGCACTGTTACCTGTAACCTGGATCCTTTTGGCATGTGGAATAGGAAAAAGGGAATGTGTACACCACATTTGGGAAGACAATAGAAGAATGATGGCTGATGGGATAGATTTAGATATGGGCGATTTTCATCACACTATGGCCCTTCATATTTGTCACTACTTTTTTTTCGGATTAGTTCTATCTACTCTATGTTTAATCAGACTTTTTATACGTTCTCTTAATTTTTAATCTTCTAGTAGTACGGCAACTATTTGTGACTTTCAAACAATGTTTGTATTAAATAAATAGCACCTGATGTCACCGGTTTTGTTGCTTACATATTTTTGTCATGATTGCATTTGCAATCTCTCTCTCTCTCTCTCTCTCTCTCTCTCTCTCTCTCTCTCTATCTCTTTAAAAAAGGGAGCCAAGGTATTTTGCTTTTACTGACTTAAATATTTAATCTTCTAATTCATTTTTATTTGCATATTACAGCTCTCAATGGTTTTACTTGATTTTAGTGTCTTTAAAGAAGGCCCTCTAGCTGATGCTATACCTTATAATGACAGACAGCATAAGAATTTGTTAATTTATTATATCAGGCTGGTCGATTGTTTATCTACCAGGTCCTTTTCATGACTTAGTGAATGAGAATTACTTATTGAATTGCCAATTCAGGTTGAATCAAAAGTGGAAATCCAGCAATTGAAACACCATTTTCATTTATTGGAATCTGGGTCGCTTTCTTCAGTTGGGCATTTTCAAGACGCAGTGATCAAGTCATGTGATGAACCTCGTTCAAAGATAAATGATTCAATACTAATATTGGGAGGATATGATGGTTCTTCTTGGTCGTCTGCTTTGGCTTCTTATTCTCCTTCTCAGGACACAATGAAAGTGCTTAAACCAATGACCTCTGTACGTTCATACGCCTCGGCAGCAACTTTAAATGGTGAACTTTTCATATTTGGTGGTGCAGATGGTGACCTGTGGCATGACACAGGTATCAATTGAACTGCTTTTGTTGAATCATTTCATCTTGTATGACTCATTAATCTTTAGCATACAGTAATAACATTACAGTTTTATTTGTTTTCAGTTGAATCCTACAGCCCAACAAGTGATCAATGGTTTACTCGTCCTTCATTAAATCATAAGAGGGGAAATCTAGCAGGAGCATCTTTATGCGGAAAAATATTTGCAGTTGGTGGTGGGAATGGAGTTGAATGTTTCTCAGATGTGGAAATGTTGGACATGTACGTTGGGAGGTGGATCACCACTCAGTCAATGCTACAGAAGGTACTGTGTGGTGGTTATTTGCGCAACTGATGAGACAAATCTCTTGCTTACAACTATTCACTTATGGAATTTATATGATTTTGAAATTTTCCATTGGTAGGACAAATTATGCATATATTTAATGGAGATATTTTCTTTTCCATTTGCTTGAGATCATTTGAGCTCCTGTCATTGGCTCACATTTAATTTGGAAAACCTCATTTATCATACAGGCTCAGTGAACTTCTCAACTTTCTAGTTATGTTTTTAGAACATCATCATTTTTTTCATATATGGATGGCCTCATTGCTGAATAGTTTGCTAGGTTCATCATGATTTAGTTTTGCAAATTCTGATCTGTCATTCCCAATGTTTGCCCACTTCTGTTGTGTTTCACAATATTTCTTTGTTAAAAACGCTGAAACTCGCTTCTATGTTTTAACTTTTAAGTTCTTATTCGACTTGCAGGATATGACGATTTTATGAAAATGTCATGTTTTTGAGCTATGTGTATGAACTTAGGTAGTTCATTTTAGATATATTTGATATTTAGGATTTCTTAAATGCTTTCTTTTGTGGCTAAGAGATAAAGCAGAACTATACATGTTGAACTATTACTTCTTCCATCCTTCCAGCGATTTGCTCCAGCGGCAGCAGAAATTAATGGCACGCTCTATGTTGTTGGTGGATATGATGGAAAAAATTACTTGAAGTAAGATATATATATTTTTACTTTTCTTTTATTCTATTGTGTTGATGAGTTGTATTTTATGATTTATGGTGAGAGTTATACCATTATCTATTTACTGTAGTAGTTATGTTTTGAACTTGCTTATGATTGTGGTTTTGTCTGTCTCCTATGTTACTAACGCATATCCTGATACAGAAAAATTAATCGATGATGTTACGTAAGACTGTTAAGTTATGGTACTGCAATGCTCCTTCACCATATAATAGTTTGGATTGAAAATTTAACAGCCATATTGGCTATACAGTCTGTTGCATGTTGCAGCTAATATTACATGTGAATTTGATTTGCACTTTGAAAACTAAGAAATTGATTTCTTTAATAGATTCTTGCTTGCAGAATTCAAAATAACAAATTGTTACCCTCTCTAGATTGAAGAAATTCTACAGATACATACTATCTAAATTCAAGAACTTAGCGTCCCGTGTTTGTAAGAAATTTTATTTAACAAACTTAACAAAGGATTACGTATCGTTTAGATGAATATATAAAAAGTTCAGAATCGAACAACACTACCTTGTTCTTATATGGTCACTAGACCCACCACAAAATTCTTATCCATGCATCTAACATCTTAATAGATTTTAAAATGATCATAGATTAAAATTTAATCAGGTCTAAATGCCCCTTGTATTGCTAGACCTATTCATTTGAACCCTTGGCACCCACTTAAACTCAATTCCAGTTGCTAAATAAAGGCCCAAGATTTAAAGCATGTGCCGCATGGTGCCCATTATCGCAATATCTGATTGAAGTCACCCCAGTCACAACCTGAGACTAGGATGTGGCTGGTGAATGAAAGCGGGGCTTGAGGCCTACAAGAAGGAAATCAACACCAATTCAATCACCATTGTCAATAGTTATACTTGACTATAATCACGTATGCTCACATTGTCCCCCTCCGTCTCAATGTATATATATATATTTTTCATTTCAAAAGTTAATCATAAAAGCTTGTAATCAATAATATAAAATTCAACACCTATCAAATCAAATCTGTTATACATTCAAATCAGAACTCAGAAGCAGTTAAGTGTAGTAAATTGGTGTTAAACCAACCATAAATTAGTTTTATGCCATGTTCTGGAAAAAAGTAAAATTCTCTTTTCAACGACTGAATCTCGAACTCCCCATATACATTATAGGCATTACTGCAACTCATTCTACAGACTAAAACCGTGATATGCATTTGTTGGCAGGTGGAGTAGCTCCATCATATGTGATAAGGTTTAACAAGTGAAGATGCAGGGTAGCTATTTAGCAATATGGTTCCGCTAATAGTCTTTGAGCTTTGATATGCTTCATCCTGGATATGGATCCATTGACCAACCCAGCTTAATACTGTTCCACCAATTTTTGTTTGAAGGATGAATCCTATTTATGGTGGGGCAGCAGCTTTTGGTTTTTCTCATAATAAGTGATTCCACCTACACAGACACTGCAATTGATAAAAACACATCAAATAATTGATACAATGAGGCTGTTGTTTACATAATGTGTTTAAATGATGTGAAAGTAATTTTATTTTCCAATGTAAAAATACCTCATCCCCAACAGCTTTTTTGAGAAGTTTAGACAATTCAGGCTCTCTTCCACGCCTTTCAATTGCATGCAAACAAGTTTTCAAATTCTTGGAAAGTGTCCAAAAAGATTAGCGGTTACATAAATGCCAAAATAACTGTGGTAATGGGTAAAGAGGATTAATATTGAGCCGGGGATGCTAGAAATAACCATGTGGCCAATCCCTGAAAACATCAGGTCCTTTTGAGAGGAAATGACAGTTATATGTTGAGATTCCCTGCCTGGAAGCAGTGGCATTACTCTGTATGCGTGGAAAAATTTCTATGGTTGCACTTCACCCGTGTTTAAGTGCTCTGGTAGGCATTAAGTGTTATAAATTAATATGCATGTGCTTTACACAAGAAATTTATGGAAGTAAGGAAGAGAGTTGGAGTAGATCATTTGGAGCATCTTGGTGTACTTTTGGCTTTTAGCTCATGAAGCCTTGCTCCCGCAGGTATTTGAACCCAGTTGGTAGTCACTACAAGCATGTTAAAATTTTCACTTCCTTGTCTTTAAGTTCTTTGTTTCCTTCTCAGCTGAGATGAGGATTTTTGTGATCTGTAGGGTTTAGTTTTTTTTTTTGCACAAATATATCTACATTCACCGTGGATAATCAAATTATTTACTTTTTAGTATCCTTTGTTATTTTTACTTATTTCTCATACGCTTTGTTGATTGGTAGAGATTATGTTTAGGATTAATTGAGTTTTAGTTATATTTATTAAGTATGTAAGAGTTTTAGTCTCGCCGCATTTTTTGTATTGGTTTTAGTCATTTTTTTCAAATTTTATGATTTTTCTGTCAATTATGCCCTTTAATATCCGGTTTCTTCATTTTTCTTTTAAATCCTTTGATTATAAGATGCAACATTCTCTATAGAAGGTGGCGATATCTTCAGTATTTAATCCACATGATTATAGGATACAACCAAATATTATGATATCTTCCATGGTCATGGAAAATCTGCTAGTCCTCTTTATTTTTGGAATCAGTTACACCGCTGTTATTCTGGGATGATATCTTCCATGATAAGGAGGTTCAACATATCAGTCTTCTACCACCATCTGCTCGTCTTCCTCCGCCGGCTCCTCATCCTCAGTCGTCACTCCTCCTCGTCCTTCGCTCCGCCGTTGCCGCTTCCAGATCGGTCCACGCTTCCGCTTCTCGCCGGCACCGACCTTCTAGATCTATCTCTCTCCCTCCCTCTAATTTGCATGAGGTTTGATCAGCCACAATTTCTCTAAACCTAATGGGACCTAATCTATTAAAAAAAAAGTAGTGGGACTAAATCTAGCATTACTATAAAAAAAAAGGACTAAACCTAAATTTTCCCTTATGTTAATTGGATCTGTTTCTGTGCCTGATTTACATCATAAGATGTCAATTCATCTTTCAAGTGTCCTAATTACCATGGTTAGGGAGTTTGAGGAAAACAACAGTATCTCTGTGCGAGTATGTGCCACTTCCTGTGTACATGTTTGTTTCAGCATTTCTCTGCTATGTGTTTCCTCTGGATATTCTACATTCTGCAGAGTTTTTTTTTTTTTAAATTTTTTTCCCAATCCTTTGGTTGAAGAACTTAGAATCAACACAGATCTTTATAATTCTTAAGTATCACAAAGATTCTGTTGCGAATGAGAAACAGCTCCATTTCAGCCCAAGATATGCTATTAAATGATGGTCTCAGAGATTAACTGACACGAAGTTGACGTGTTTGGGAGTTTTTTTACTCCAAATTAAGGTCTCTTTGCATACTCCCCGTTGCTTCCAAGTATAAAAGGGGTGGTCGGTACAATCTTAGAAAGTGATTGGATCCCTGGGGACCTTTTTGTTTAGGGACTAAGAGAGGGATTGGATATAATTTCCAGTGGGCTCAGGGGACAAGAACATCAGTTGAAATCTATTTGGGTGCTATAGCCTTGGATTTGTTTTACCGAGGGAGGGGTAGTATTCTATCTTTTCTCTGCATAAAAGACCAGACTACCCTTTAAAATGTCAGGGGTGACCCATCTATTGGGCCAACTAAGCGATCGTCTAAGGCTTATGACTTCAACGATTCCCCAAATTTAGAAGATTATTTATGTATATATAATTATATATCAATTTTAATAATAATTTATATTGACAAAGCCTACAAAGATATTATTTATTAGGTCCATTTAAGTCTTTTATGATATAACGTATTATAAATGATCATTAAAAATAATTTTTATTGACAAGGCCCCAAAAGTTTATTATTTATTAGACCCGTAAATAAAATAATCTAGGCCAAATTAAAATTACTAAAATCTTATATTAGATCGATTATTTGACAAGAAAAATTAAATGGATTAGAACTGTTTTCAATTAAAAAATGTATATTTTAAAAACTAAATTAAGAAAAATTAATTAATAATTTTGTATCTTAAAAAGTGAAAAAATGAATTAAAAAATAAATTTAAAAGTTAAAGGCCCCAATTTCAAATCTCTCCTTAGGCTTATAAAGTGATCGAACCGCCTCTGAAACATGTGAGAGGCAACTTATCTCTGGATAACTAAACAAGCCTTTAAAGTTTAGATATTTATGTAATTTTTGGTTCATAGTAAGTCTAAATGACTAATGACATGTTGCGAAAAAAGAGAATACTTCCAATTCCATGGTGGATGAAGAAATGATACAGCTACTCTTCGAGAAGAAAATAACTAGGGAATACTCGATTTCAACCCACTTTTGGAAAAGAATAAATTGAATGTGCCTGTGTCAATTGCATTTGACCGATTGATTGTGAGATTGGAATAATTATGCCCCTTAGAGATTCACTAAATGGGAAGGCAGTTGCGATCAATTCAATTCAACCGTTTGAAAGGATTACAAGACATGCCCATGCCCATGCCCATAAGGGAGCCATTAAAACAATCTTTTTTTGATGATCGATTGAGCTCCTTACCATCAGACAAATAGGGGACATAGGCCCGGTACGTGTATTTTATTTATTAAAAAAAACTAATTTGTATAGATATATTGCCAAGTAATACATATCCAAAGTTATATCCAAAGTATTTCATATCTACTTATATATTCAGTGGTAATTTGTACCCACTCATTTATCTCCGAACAACTAAATAGGCCCTTAAAGTTTTGATATTTATGTGTTTTTTGGTTCGTAGAAGCCTAATGACTAATGACTAATGACATGTTACAAAAGAGGAGACAAAATAATTATATTTACTCTCAATGGTGGTTAGTTGTAGAAGGAAAGAGAAATCTTTAGACCACTTATTTTTGCATTATATGTTGGATATATCTTTGTGGAATAGGTTATTTTATATGGTGTATATTTGTTGGGCTGACAAGTTGTTTGCAAACTGTCTTTATTGTTAATAAGCGTTTTGGGTTAAACAAGGCGACGGGAAGTTTTGTGAAGTTGTGTTATCTTTGCATTTTTGGGGGGGTTATTCAATTGGACCACAACCCAAGGACACTTGAGCATTGTGGATATATGAAAGGATATTCACCATGCGGTAGTTCAAATAGCTTGCCTCCTCAACTCACTTACTTATGTGAGCCGGCCAACTTCACTCCATCACCACTTAGCGAACTCGCTTTCTTAATGAGTTTTGGCGTCATGAATCTAGCCTAATTGGAAGCTTGTAGACTACCCCTCTAATTGGACTTGACCACTTATTCGCTTAGTGCATTAGTGCTAGCCAAAGCACCATAGGGTGAGTCAAGCATTGGGCAAATCTAGCTTCACTCGATTGTACAAATCTACACAACCTAATTATGCCCGCTGGCCTCCATTGAGCCATCTCCCCATACCTTGCCTTCATTTAAGAGAATGAATACCTCGTTGTGTTCTCGACCTCTCAACACTCCTTAAATGGATATTCATAATATCTTAGGTTGGGTTTAAGGCCTTGGTGCCTTTGCTTGAGACCATGGGCGGCATCATGTACATATGCGGGTATTCAATTACAGTTGAATACGCTCAATTTTTTTTTATATATGTAAAATTTTTGTATTTGTATTATTAGTTTAAAGGTTTGAACATTGTGACAAAATGCATGAACACCCAGCCTAAATATCTGAACACCCAAATATTTGAGCATTCAACAAACTAACACACCTTTGAGTTCACTCATATTTGACAAGAAAAGAGCCCAACCTATTTATTTTTCTTTGATATTTGTGTTTAAACAACGTTTACAAGTGATGAGAGATGAAAGATGAGATTTTTAATTGACTAAAGGGTATTCTCTTGGTTGAGGTTAAAGGAATTAGTGACTTCCCTAGAAAGTTGATAGAAATAAAGAAGAATGTCATATAACCGGATGGGAGACCAATGGATGAATGATTATTTTGATTACATACATTGAAAAATATGTATTTAATAGTATTGATAGCGAAATCATAATGTAAACCTTTCAAAATATGGCAAGCCGTCGACGACAATTATAATTGTCCATCTAATTTATATGTTTTTTGCTTTTGTGATTTAAGAAGTTTGAATTAATTGATTTATTAAATTGTTAAAAATAGTCGATGAGTATTGATAAATGTGATTTTTTACTATTTTTTTGAAGTTCAAGTAATTAACTGATTACCTTGAAAAATATTTATGGAGCCACCACTGCATGATAACAAAGGAAGCATGCTACTTGGAAGCTAGAGTAAAGGGTTTGTCAATAGTCACCTTTTATGAGAGCAATGTTACTTAGACCAGTCATATAGAGAAGGGGCGCTGATCAAGACACGTGACATCTTTAGAGTTCATGAATCATATTTACTACTTACAGCTCCAATGATACGGATCTCAAAGTCTAAACATAAGATTTCATAGCAGCTTGTCACCTCGTATCCGCTGAACCAACAAGTGGCTACCTATTCTCACGTGAGTTGACTTCGCCCTCAGGCTTCCCTCTATAAAGGGCTGACCTTCAACTATTTGAAGACAAGCAGTCAACCCTTAGACCATCTCCGACTAAGTTGTCCACTGACATCTCTCTCTCTCGGTGGCTCTCTAAGGTTGTCCTTAGCTCCTATCTCCTCCACCTCTGGTGGTTTACGACTATTGGAGTGCACTTGATCATCTCAAACTCAACTACTTCGGTTTACGTGTGCCCATATACGTGTAAGGATAAAGTTGCAGATGCCAATACTTTATGGGATAGAATGCGTTATTTATCGTCTTTTTGGGCATTGATTTCTCCTCCATTCAAGTGCATTATGTTGTTTTTGATATCTAGAGATTGGAGGATGGTGTGGTTTGTTGTAATTTTCTTTTGTTCCTTTAGTGAACTCCTCGCCCCCATACCAATTGTAACTTCCTATGCTTTTATTTGTGAATTATATTTTCACTGCTAATAAAAAAAAAGTACTTTTAATTTTAGTATTTGACTTGTTTGTTCATCCATAAAGTTAGCTTACATTTCCTGCCTCCTTTTTACCTCCGATTTCAGCGTGAACTAGACATAATAGCATTGAAAATCTTGTTTTTATCTTGCGTGATATATAAGTCATCTTGAATGTTCACTTTTGGCAATGGATAAGAGTTTGTTTGTGGCTATACTTTATTTTTCCGTTGTCTCAGTTCTGTTGAAAGATTTGATCCTCGAGAACACTCATGGATGAGGCTCGGATGTATGAGCACGAGGGGATGCCATTCTTTGACCGTACTGAATGAAAAACTGTAAGTTGATTCTTTGAAGTTTTTTGGACTGTCATTTTGTGGGCATGCATAGGGCTTGGAGTTCAGATTGATCTGTTAATCCACTCCGAGATAGAAGGAGACCCATAGCCACAAACTTATAATAATAATAAATAATGATTTCTTGGGTTGTTTAAGCTTGTCTAAATATTTTCTGATTCTGGACTGATCTTCGCACAGAATGGGAAGAACTGCTTGTATTTTACATGATCAAGCATGATGGAATATTTTTAAAGACTCCTGAGCCCTGATTGGTAATTAGCTTAAAGCTAGCTTTTTTTGTTTTTTTGCCAAAAAGCTTGTTTGGATTGTATGTAAGGTTGTTTGGTAACTTAGCTTTTAAGCTAGTTTTTTATTTTCTTTGAGTTAGTTGATTGAGTAAAAACTAGAAGGTTATTTTTTTTTCTTTTTATTTAAAATTGACAATATTTTATTTTTATATAGTTGATTATAACAATTATATATAGTTGGTATTTGCAGTAAATAAGTTATTGCGTAGGAGTTATCTTTTCGGATGAAGTTAGAGTTTGAATAGAAGAATGCCTTAGGGATTTGTGTTATGGTTTGACTTTTTTACTTTTTTGGTCAAATTTAGCCTTTTGGCTACAAAGCCAAAAAATATTTCTACCAATCAGGCCCTTAATGTTTAAGGCTAATCAATAATAGATAAGATGGTATTAACAATATTCTTTGTAGATACGCCATTGGTGGTTTCAATGGAGCTCAAATGGACTCAACGGTTGAGATTTTTCGCCCTCGTCTTGGTTCATGGATGATGGGGAAATCCATGAACAACGCCAGGGGATATTCCGGAGCTGCCGTTCTTGGGGAGAAAATATATGTGATTGGAGGGGTGAAGGGAAGTGACGGGATATTGGGCACGGTACATTCTTCCTATTATATTATTGTTACATTTTATAAACCTCTAGTTTGGGGAGTCTCGGCTACGTGTATTTTCTTATTAATTTCTTTTAATTATTTCTTATTATTTTGTTTAATTTGACTCAGGTTGAAGTTTATAAAGAGGGTTGTGGTTGGGAGGTGACCAACCTTAAAGCTGTTGGGAAAAGATGCAACTTCTCGGCCATTGTCTTGTGAGTTTGAGGAATATCTGAATCCCAGGAAGTAAAGAAAAAGGAAACACTCAAAAACTTTGGCTTCTAGGTCTTGGTAGATTTCGTATAGTCTACTAACTGAAAAGAAGTGGATGCATTCATCAATGTGACCCAAACTGACAAATTTGAAGTTAGTGTAAGCAAGAAACTGTAGAACTGTTTACAGGGTTTTATATTCTCCCTACCGAGGGGTGGATATTTTGAGGGTGTTTGGCAATGCTTTCTGCGGCAGTTTTTTGTATCATGTTACTAATTTTAGCTATAAGTTACAATCTATTCTAAACACTCAAAATTTGTTACAAATAATTTTTTTTTTTATTTCAATTACCACTTTTCTCTTTTATGGAAAAGTTATTTTCACTAATACTATCGCGGGTGAAGCTTCTTGAAAAAACCTTCGAGATCTCATTTTATAGGATGAGGTGGGCTTACAATGATAATTACAACTGTCCAACTCGTGGGTCCGTAAAAAAAACATTATATTGGCAAGAGTTTAGTTTAATTGAATATCGATAAATACATGAATAAATTGTATTTTATTTTACAGAAAAAGAGCCTTAAACTTGAACGTTTTATTTTAAACAAAATTTATCCAGTTTAAACCTTTTATTTTAAACTAAATTTATCCATTTTGTAAATAAAATGTAATTTTTTTTTGTCTTTATTGATGTTCAGTTAAATTCAACTTTTGCACAAATAATTTATTCGCCAGGCTTACGAGAGGAACGACCTAATCGAATGAATAGTTATGGATTTATTCCAATTTTTGGGACTCATATGGAAGTGTGTGTGAGAGTCAGATATGTTAGCACTATTGGCCTACTATGTATACGTGGTTGC